>JAMCCL010001000.1:0-10891 GCA_024516035.1 Bactericera cockerelli
CCAGAATGACACTTTTGTTACAGAAAGTTTTTGTCCCCAAAAGCTTGGAATTAATGAAATTACTCCCAGCCTCGTGCATTCTGCCTTCTTTTGTGAGAATTGTAAAGGCTACGGTCAATGGAGTGAAATTAATACACCTGAAAATATCGTGATTTTTACGTTCTATTACCTACATTTATAGGTATCTATGCCTATCTCACGTACACGGAATGGTATTGTATATCTACAAAAAGTATTGTTTTTATACCTACGAGTACAAACACCAGCGTCGACTCGATGGCACGTTGAATACACGAGTTCTCGTTCTGTCACTGAAGTTAAGCAACGTACAGCGAGGCTAGGACTTGGATGGTGACCATTCAGTTTCGAACCCTCGTGATACTGGGCTATTTTCGGCCCCACTCAGGCTGGGTTTCCCGGGAATGGAGGGTAAAACCTCCGTTGTAATATGACCATACAGTTAAATGCGACTTCGTGGCAATGAGAACATAATTTTTTTTCAATCAAAACCAATGTAAGTCACGGTCGGACCAACATTAAGGTACTGACTAATTTTTTTTTTTTTTTTTTTTTTATCAATTTCGCGTCCCTCGTTTCTTCGTCCATTGATCAATCTACCAATCAGCGTGCTACCAATCTATTCTGTCGCTTAGTGAAGAACACTTTATATTTCGGAATCATTGACAAGAACTAACTTTAAATTATTATCTGAAGCAAAACGATTATTTGAAAAGGAAAATGTATGGTCTGTGGATGGCAGAATTATGGTAAACCTAGGTACAAGGAAGTTTGTAGTAAAATCTTTTCGAGATCTTCAATCCCTGCATTTGTCTCATACTGAATATACATCCAGAAATGTACAAGGAACTGCAACTGCTTCTGCTGCTACTGAACAACCCGCGTCCTGCTCGAACATGGCTGTTGATAGTGCTGCGGAAATGAAGACTCCGCCCAATCTGCCTTCTGATCATACGCGAAATTCAAGATCAAAGACAAAGACTAAATCTTCAACTCCAAAGAAAATGAAAAGGCGTCACGCTAGAAAATGGAACTAATCCAAACACTTCAATGTACATCGGAATTTTTTTTTTAATTTATTTTCACTTATTAATTATACAATCGCCTTTTTTTTTTCTTTTTTTTTTTTTTTTTTTTTTATAAATATTTTTTTTTTTTTTTTTTTTTTTTTCTTCAGGCGATAAATTTGGTCGCTGTTTAATCAATATTTTCAACTTATTACAAGGTCGCTTACTTGTTATTGTTTTTCTGTTGCCCTTTTCCTACTTTATTTTTATTTATTCATTTTTTGTTATATTTTATGTCAAATTTTAATGATTCTTTTGTTTTTCCAGGAAATGTTTATTCATCCAGTTCCAATGTCAGCGATTCTCAAAGTTCTCAGTCGTCAGGTCAATCTCTTCCACTATCAGCAGCGTTACTACAACACTTGACCCCATTCAACGCCTCTTTTAGAGTTGCCCATATTAATGCTCAGTCTCTGGTGGGGCATCATGCTGACCTCTTATCTACGTTTAATAATAAATGTTTTCATGCAATTCTTGTTTCAGAGACTTTCTTGAAGCCTTCATTGCCAAATGTAGTTGCTGATATCCCTGGCTATCAGTTGATAAGAAACGATAGACTTCATTCGGGATGTGGTGGTGTGGGAATCTACCTTCGTGACGGCATTGAATATTCTATCATTCAATGTTCTGATCCGAAGATTAAGAACACCATAGAATATATTCTATTGGAGGTTCACTACTGTCACAAGAAGCTCATGTTGGTTGTTGTTTACAGGCCTCCCAGGGTTGCTTACTCTGATGACCTACAGTCTCTCCTTACCACTTATCTACCTTTCTATGATGATGTCATAATTATGGGTGATTTCAATTGTAATCTGGAGGTAGATAATATTCTATCCAAAAGATTTAAAGACTTAGTAAAATCTGTTAGTTTATCTATTTTACCTTCTAAGCCTACTTTTTATCAAGATAACTATCATAGTTTGCTAGATCTGGCAATTGTTAGGTCACCTAATAAAGTTCAATATTATGAGCAAGTTTCTGCACCTGGTTTTTCGCACCATGATCTAATATTCATGGCTTACCAACTGGGTAGAGTTAAATATTCTCTTCGAAAAATCAAGTTCAGAAACTTCCATAATTTGAATGTTGACAATCTGATTGGAGATGTAGAGAGGTCTAACTGGGATCGTTTAACTGAACTGAATGATATCGATGCCAAAGTCGAGATGTTTACTAATATGATAACTAGTCTTCTTAATAAGCATGCTCCGCTCAAAAATGCCAAAGTTAAATACCCACCTACACAATGGCTTACTCCTCAGATATTGAAGCTCATGAAGCAAAGAGATCGCGCTTTTACCAAGTACAAGCATTCTCGTTCTCTACATCATTTTGATAAATTTAAAATATTACGGAATCGCTGTACTCGATCTGTTCGTGATGCACGAGAGATTTATATATCTGAGGGGATTGCATCTTGTCGTGATGAAAAATCACTTTGGCAATTTTTAAGAAGCCTAGGTATTAATGTGGAATCTTCGACTAAACAACTTGATCCTCGGTTCAGTTTGGATGATCTCAATACATTTTTCGTTACACCTCCTATGAACATCAACCCAACACACAAGCTAAATGTGATTGATTCTTTACTTAGACAACCTAACCCAACACATCCAGAATTTAGTTTTGATGAAATTTCTTGTCAAGATGTTAGACAAGCTATCAGTTCTATTAAATCAAACGCATCTGGCAATGATGGTCTTTCGATAAAGTTTTTGAAATTAATTTTGGATTTCATTGTGATCCCTTTGACCCACATTATCAATTCCTCTCTTCGTTCGGGTAACTTTCCTACACAATGGAAAATCGGTCGTGTTCTTCCTTTACCCAAAATATCCAAACCTACAGGATTAAACAATTTCAGGCCTATATCTCTTCTCCCCGTATTATCGAAAGTCCTTGAGAAAGTAGTTCATCATCAAATAATAAACTTTTCAAATTCCAACAACCTGTTTAATCCTTATCAATCTGGGTTTCGATCGGGTCACAGCACAACTACTGCTCTGATTAAAGTTACTGATGATATACGCAAAAGTATGGATAATACTAAAGTTACTATCCTACTACTATCAGACTTTAGTAAAGCTTTTGATTCGGTTGATTTTGATATACTTCTCACTAAGCTCTCAAAACATTTCAATTTTTCACCTATTGTACTACATTGGTTTAATACCTATTTACGGGGTCGTCAGCAGTATGTTTTTAACCAAGATTCAAGCTCTTGCTTACTTCCTATCAATACAGGGGTACCTCAAGGCAGTATCTTAGGGCCACTATTATTTTCAATATTTATCAACGATATATCGTCAATTTTTAAATACTGTAAATATCATCTATATGCTGATGACTTACAACTCTACATTGAAACTTATGTGGATGATATCAATGAAGCTATTTTCAAGATGAATACAGATCTTAATGCTTTAAAGGCCTGGACTCAAAACCATGGTATAATCCCAAATCCAAAAAAGTTTCAATCCATCATTATAGGGTCTCAACCACTATTACATCGGGTATCTCAGTCCCATATACCTCCCATCATTTTCAACTCTGAAGCAATCCCATTTTCCTCTTGTGTAAAAAATCTTGGTTTACTTTTTGATGCAGATCTTCAATGGAACTCTCAGGTTATTCACATTGGTAAAAAAGTGTATCGAAAGTTTTATTCCCTGAAACGTTTGCAAAGGTTTTTGCCCCGAAAGACAAAGCGGCTCCTGTGTACTTCTCTTATATTTCCTTTAATTGAATATGCTGGAGCTGCTATGTCAAATATCACTGGGAACCTACTTAAAAAACTTCAAACGTATCAGAATGCTTGTGTTCGATACATTTTTGGGTTGAAGAAATTCGATCATGTTTCAGCAAATCGACGAATTCTTCAATGGCTACCAATCGATAAGAGGTTAGAACACCAGAGATTGGGCTTACTATGGAAAATAATGAAGGAGGGTTCACCTCCATATCTTCATTCATCATTTCACTCACTTTCTTCATTTCATAGCCATAACACTCGCTCCACTCATCTCTCCATTCCACCTCATCACACAAACCATATGGGTAATAGTTTTATAGTTAATGCTGTTCGATCCTGGAATCAATTGCCTGATGAACTTAGAACCTTGGAAAATCGCTTGACATTTAAAGCTTTGACGAAGGAACATTTCTTGGAAAATTGAATTATTATTATTATTTTTTTTTTTTTTTTAATTAGTGTTATTATTATTATTTTTTCTTTTTTTTTTCTTTTTCTTTTTCTTTTTCTTTTTTCTTTCTTTCTTTCTTACATTTATATATATATTTACTTTTTTTATGTATATATATCCATGTACATATTTTTATTTATTTATTATTATTTTATTTTATTTAATACTTGATAATCTAGATAGGGAAACTTTAAGGGTTGGGTGGAAGAGATTGCCATAGGCAATAACCCCGCCCTTTAGTTAGGACATATGTATATATTTTATTTATTTTTTTCTTGTGTTATATTATTATTATTGTCATTTTTATATTTACTTTTTCCCATTATTTGTCTGAATTTGTCTGTATGTTCTACTAATAAAGTGTTTCTAAATAAATAAATAAATAAATAAATAAACACTAGGCAACCGATTCATTAGTCAATTTTTCATTATACGCTTAATGGAGCATTAGCTAAAAGTCCATTAGAGCTCGGCGCGGCGGCGGCGCTTAGAAATACAGGGTCCGGGGTTAGTACTCGTTTATCTGATTCTATTAATATTTTGTAGTCACGGCTGGGAGGTTACTTTAATTCCTAGAAGTGCAAACAGGAGTTCGACTTTCTCCAAGTTTAATTATTCAAAGAAATTAATAGAACGCATCTAAATATGCTTTTTATTTGCAGTACTTAATATACCTCTATGTATTATACTTTGTTTCAAAGTTAGTTCAAATGTTAAAATAATTTGTTTGGCATATTATTATTATAGACTGGTTGCAGTTTCACAAGAGAAGCACTAATTTTATTATCACACCGACCTCTATTTAGATCTATTGTGACCAGTTGATTCTAATTCTGATATACGTCAGGACAGATGTTTTACCCTTTATTCGCTGGGAATCGTACCAGCTACTCACATTAACCTCACACAGCCTGGGTAGGGCCGGAAATGCCTCACGTGTTTGGAACAGAATTATCTTCTGCTCCAACCGGGAGTGGAACTCGGGAACTCTGGACTACGGGCAGTAGTCACAACCATTACGCCACGGAGACTGGCATTTGTTGGCATAAAAATACCCGAAAATTAGGATACATTTTTACTTCAAACTAATATGAAACGTACCAACTATCAACACTTTTTTGTGTTCCGTTATGTGAAAAAAATTGTTTAAACTTTTTTATTGTTAATAAAAAAAAAAAAACAGACAAATAAAAATAACTTGAAAAACAGCTTTAGGCTACATTTCCTTTTTTCAATTTCAAATAAAAATAGCTCGAAAAACAACTTAAGGCTGAATTTTCTTCTATCATTTTTTGCACTGAATTTTTTTTAACTTCAGCTACTTTTGCAAAAAACAACTCTTTCCCGCGGCAATGATCCCGAGAAGCTGCGGTTTTGCAACATTAGAAAATTTACAAAGCTCGCGGGGTTCGCGTAGGAAATGAGATTTCCTCATGTTCCGACGACGTCAAAGTCGGGGAAACTTATTTCACGAATGTAACTTTTTAAAACTCGCAGGGAAAACTTTCGTTTCAGCCTGAGGGCGTAAAGTTAAAAAAATACGCGCGAATCTGTGACATGACTCTCGTCTTGAACTCTACTACAGACTCTGTAGTACAGAGTTCTTAAAACTATTTTATATTTACGACATGATTCAAAAAGGGGTAGTCGGCGCGAACGACCTGTTGCAACACAGAGTTAAAGCGCCTAATTAGAAAAAAAAACTATTTTACACACACCAGTTTATTAATAAAAGTATGTACCTACTTCGATTTTTTTTTAAATTTGGGTTAAACGTCACTTTTAACTGCATGGTCATATTACGACGGGGATGTTACCCTTCATTCGCAGGAAACTCACAAACCTGCTACCTACATTAACCTCAGACAGCCTGGGTTGGGCCGAAATGCCAGCATCCCGAAGTCTCCACCTGGCTAGACGTTGCTTAACTTCGGTTATCCTTCGAGAACCAGTGCATTCAACGCGCCATGAACGATGGCTATGTATCTAGTTTGAATTATTTTGAAGCGTAAATCAAATGACAATTATAATTATTATATAATTAATTTTATGAATTGTAATACTCTCTAAGTAATTAACTATTAATCATAATAATTGAAAATGATATACATTATTCTTTGACAATGTTACTGTGTCGTTTTGCAAACATCATTGCGATGTCAGTTAGATAAATATAAAATAACCTGAAAGGGAGCTCTACTAAAGCTGCTGCAGAGTTGGATATTAATTACATTCTGGGTTCAGGAAAAACATGGTCGAAGAAGACACACGAGGACGGTATTGCTTGAAGCTATGTTCTGGTTTCCTTCCATATAAAATAGAGAAATATCATCATCATAGGGTCATCGTGAACGATGGTAGCCAGACACTGGAGGAATGACTCAGCACTTCTAGCACTGTCTTTACAAGGAGGCTAATAATTGACAAGGGCCCCCAGAACCAAGCCAATGCTGTTCTACTCCCTGTTTTCAGTCCCCCAGCCAGAATGCTGGTATACACCCTGTTTATAGTCCCCCAGCCAGAATGCTGGTCTACTCCCTGTTTATAGTCCCCCAGCCAGAGAAATATTGCAAAAAAAAAGGTAAAAGAAGACTCCATACCACGGGCGCAGGGGTCAAATCATACCTTTTGAGTCTTGAGAAACTTATTTGGGAAACCTTCATGATTTACAAGCTTATTTGGGTTTAACGTCACTTTCAACTGCATGGTCCTATCACAACGGGGGATTTACCTTCCATTTGCTGGAAACTCACAAATCTGCTAATCAAATTTATCTCACCCAGACTGAGTGGGGCTGCGAATAACCAGCATCATGGGGATTTGAATCTGAACGGTCACTCATCCAAGTTCTAGCCTCGCTGGACGTTGCTTAACTTCAATGACTGAGTGAGATCTGGTGTATGAAACGTGCCATCGACGCAATTAATCAGCCATTCGAACCCTCGTGATGCTGGGGTGAGGGCGAACCCTGCTCCGCTCGGGCTGGGCAGGGTCCATCGAGCAGACAGTTGGTCTTGCACTTCTATCACAGTATAAGAATATGTCCATTACAAAGTTATCATATTTGGGTGAATCACAATCACTCAAACTCAATTTACTACATCTTTGTTGAACTTGGGATTCGAACGTACCTGCAGATTACAAGCCCTGACAATTGCAATAATTAGGGCAAGTAAGCTACATTTGCTACGTGTGTACCTTTTTTATAGTTCGAGCTGACTTCCAAATCTCAAGTGTGACAACCTTTCCTAGCCAGGCGTGGCCGGTGGGAAAATGTTTTGGGGGTGCTACCCCATAAACCTGACTAAAATAGGATTTATAGAGTTGCTTTTTCAGTATCTAAAGAGTTTGAGTTTGTTTACCATGCCAATCATAATAATATTATGCATTAATTATTCCAACCGACCTCAGTAGCTGGATCGATAAGGCGGCGGACTTGTAACCTGGAGGTTGGTGGTTCAAGTCCCGGTTTCAGCGTAGATTTATTAAAGCGAGTTTGAGTAGTTGTGATAACATGAAAGTGATTAACACAAATATGATAACTTAACTTTTAAACATTAATTATTCCAGAAATGTGTTATAATTTAAATTATGTACAAGCTAAGACTTGAGAAAATTTTCTCTTTATTTTTCGTGTGGGTCGCTGTAGTTCTTTAGCACGGGCCACGCCTCTTCCTATCTATCACTGAGGTCGGTAGCTCAGCAGTGCAACACATGACGTTAAACCTCAAGAAGAAACGAAAATATTATATGAATGGAGGAATTGAGGAAATGAAATTCACACCCCCGTTGCTCTAATCTATATATATAAAATCCATTTACATTCATTCATAATCAACGCAGAGCCTAAACGGCTGGGCCGATTGACTTGAAATTTTGCAGGAAGCTTCCCCTTATGATGTAGGGGCGTACTAAGAACGGACTTTTTGAAGGAAACAGGGGTTCTCAACTTATGGCCAAAAATTAACATTCATTCATAATCAACGCAGAGCCTAAACGGCTGGGCCGATAGACTTGAAATTTTGCAGGAAGCTTCTCCTTATGATGTAGGGGCGTACTAAGAACGGACTTTTTTTAAGGAAACAGGGGTTCTCAACTTATGGTCAAAATTAGTAATTTTTAGAGTGTTGTCAGCTTCTCAAAAGGGTTGAGCTGAATGACTTGAAATTAGGCAGAAAACTTCTCTCAGTGATGAAAAAGCTTACTATGAAAGGATTTTTCAAAGATAACAGGGGTCCTCAACTTATGGACAAAAGTAGACATTTTAGCGTCTTGCAAGATTCTCAAAACGGTTGAGCCGAATGACTTGAAAATTTGGCAGACAGCTTTTTTTGTGAGGTAGGGGAATAATAAGAAACAAATTTTAAAAGAAAATAGGGGTTCTCAGCTTATGGTCAAGCTGGATGGCGAATACTGTGTTTTTTCGACTCATGAAAGATACTCTCCTGTCATACATTTGGCCGTCCACTTTGAAAATGGACAAAGGGTAGTTTTTACAACCGAAAATGTCCAACAGAGAATTGACAACCCTCCTAAAACAACATTAATGGCGTTTTTCCAACTATACAACCAGGATGAATTTGCAAAGACTTTTTTATAATGAAGTACCAGCATTTTATGTGTGGAAAAACAACATGTTCCAAAGAAGGAAAAAAAGATCAATTGTTCCAGGACATCTGGGTGTAAAAAAAGACCACGTTCTTGGTAAAATTTATACCGTACATCCGAATGACTCAGAATGTTTCTACCTACGATTACTTCTACATAAAGTGCGAGGACCTACTTCATTCAGAAGCCTCAAAATGGTAGGCGGCATTGAATACCCTACGTTCCATGCTGCATGCCTAGCCATGGGTTTGTTACTTGATGATGCGCAAGCAATGTGAACATTATTACCAACAGAACTTATTTGGCAGAAATTTCATACAACACGTTTCAAATGAGGTCTTTCGTCTCTGAAAAAGTGCCATTACTCAATAGTGAACAGAGATACGTGTATGAAACTGTACTTCAGAGCGTCACTTCATCTCTTGATTCTGTAGGTAATAATTTGTTCTTCCTAGATGCTTCAGGTGGAACTGGAAAAACATTCTTAATAAACCTTTTGTTAGCTACAATACGCAAAGATGGAAATATTGCCATTGCTGTTGCATCGTCCGGTATTGGCGCCACACTGATAGAAGGAGGCCGCACTGTTCATTCTGCTTTGAAATTGCCGCTCAATTTAAATTCAGTAGATACACCAAGCTGTACTCTTGGAAAGCAAAGTGATATGGCCAAAGTCCTCAGGGATTTCAAGTTGATCGTATATGATGAATGTACAATGACTCATAAAACTGGCTTAGAGACACTGGACCGTACTCTACAAGACATTCGTGGTGTTAAAAATCTTATGGGTGGTAAAACTGTGCTACTGTCTGGAGATTTTAGACAAACTTTACCCGTTGTTCCACGTGGAACAAGGGGTCACGAAGTGAAGGCATGTTTAAAAGCATCCATTATGTGGCCACAGATAACTGTTCTTTCTTTAAAGTTGAATATGCGTGTATACCTTCACGCTGATCAAAATGCAGAAGTTTTTTCGAAGCTTTTGCTTCGGATAGGTGATGGACAGTTACCTGAACAAAATGAAAAAATTGTAATTCCTACCGAACACTGTCAGTCATTAGTCGATTACAACACCTTCCTAGACACTATCTACTCCAATCTAGATGACCCAAGTGTTGTTGTCCCTGTTTTGCAAAAGATAAGAGCCATACTAACACCAAAAAATGATAATGCTCTGGAAATTAATAATGACTTATTAAAAAGAATGCCCTCTGAACTATCAACTTACGAATCCGTAGACACTGTTGTGGAAGAGGAAGAAGCCATCCATTACCCAACCGAATTTCTTAATACACTAAATCCTCCTGGCTTGCCACCCCATCGGCTATGCCTTAAGGTTGGTGCACCAATAATATTACTAAGAAATATGAGACGGTATATGTACACAGGATTTTTTTGTCGGCACGGGGGTTCGAACCCGGGACCTTCCGCATCGTAAGCGAGTGCTTAACCACTGAGCTATTTGTGTGCTCATTTAATCCGTTTATTAGCAACTATGCACTTGGGTTCTTTTTTTTAATGGAAGGCAGGAACAAATCTTTCAAAGACACCCAAATCCTGCCTGGGGTGTGGGATTTCGACCCACTAAAAACACACCTTCTCTCAAAGCTAACCGCACTTGGAACCGAAAAATATCATTACTTCAAGTGCGGCGCTGTAGGACACCTACTGATTTCGTTGTAGTGCCCTCCCATCTCTCTCTTGGGTTCTAATGTGATTTCCGACTACCACTTTAATTTCAAAAGAGTTCAATTCCCCAGAAAACTATGTTTTGCCATGACGATAAATAAGGCACAGGGGCAAACTCTCGAGCTAGCTGGAAATGACCTTAGAACGATTGCTTCTCCCACGGTCAGCTCTATGTTGCTTTTTCAAGAGTAAGGTCTGCCAAGTCCCTCATTGTGTTACAGCCAGATGGTATAACAAAGAACCTGGTGTATAAAGAAGTGCTTCAATAACCATAAAACTTATGCAGCGGCGGTGGCCATGCCT
>JAMCCL010001001.1:0-10886 GCA_024516035.1 Bactericera cockerelli
TGCTTCAGGACTTTGCTGACCTTGTAAACACGGCCTTGGACGAAAGAAAGTGTGTCGTCATACTCCTGCTTGACCTGAGCTTCGCTTTTGACGCCCTAGAGCACTCCGTGCTACTGGAAAAGTTCAAGCAGATAGGTATTTCTCATCCGATTCTCAACAACTTCTTTCTCAATCGGAAGCAGTTAACCCGAGTCGGAGATGTGAAGAGTGACCTCATTAATATCAACCAGGGCCTCTGTCAGGGGGGGATCAATAGCCCTACGTGGTATAATGTATATACGTATGATATACACACGTCAAACGGATAGGAGTCCTTAAAATGTTTGCTGATGACTCATGTATCGTCTCCATTCACAGTGACGTGAGGACTGCCGTGACCAATGCTCAAGCGGATTTCATTGAACTTCAGAAGTACTTTTATAAAAACAGCATCTTTTTAAATGAGAAAAAAACCGAAGCAATGGTTCTGGGATTCGCAAGTAAAAGATTGGACATGTCAGCGCACCGTATCATATGTCACAGTAGGACTTGTCTTCAAAGCCGCAGTTACGAGACATCTATTTGTTCCTGTCATAGAGTCGACTTCTCTCATAATGCACGGTACCTCGGCGTGTTCCTGGACGACGAGTTCACAATGAAGCAGCATGTCGACAACCTGGCCAAGAAACTTAGAGTAGTACACTACAAGATGATGAAAATTAATGCTGAAAGGATGCCCCTTAGTACTAAGAAAACTATTTATTTCTCTCTTGTTGAGTCACTGCTTAGGTATGGGTATGGGGTTCTGTGGCTTGAATCAACCACAAATAATAAATTGGAATCTTGTACTTAAACTTAAAACTTGAAAGAAAAATACTTGTATGGTGAAAATGAAAAGAATTGCATTTTTATTGAGAAAACTTTTTGACTTGAGAAAATTGGAGAAAAATCTCTGAAACCTATCAACGTTATTTATAAACAGTGACAGGAAAACATCGAGCTCGTTGATCTCGCGAGTGTTACCTCGGGAAATGTTGCTGACCGCGAAGATAGAAATCAGTTTCCGCGAATATTTAAATCACCAGAACCAAACATTCTCCCCCCATGAAGGCCAAAATGGGCTTCATTAACAGAACCAACCTTACAATATTTGGTTAGGTAATGGGCACAGCTTAACTACTGGTCGCTTTAATTCGCCGCTCTTGGTTCGAACAAGAGCTACTCTAACTATTCCATCTTTGCCAGGATACACAGCAATGACTTTTCCAAGAGGCCAACTTAGGACAGGAGTGTTTTCAGCTTTGCTTAACACTAGGGAACCAGGTTCAAGAGGAGTATCATCTTTCAACCACTTTGACTTTTGCTGCAATTGACTGAGGTACTCTTCTGAAAACCTTTTCCAAAATGAATGGACCATCTGCTCGATCAGCTTGTATCTTTGGCCAAGATTAAGAGGTGTAGAAATCAACGGCATGTGCTGAGCAGGTTCTTGCATCAGGAAATGAGCCGGCGTCAATGCTTTGGGAGCAGACGGATCTGCATCTTGTTCACAGAGCGGTCTGCTATTTAGGATGGCTTCAATTTCAATCAGTAGAGTATTCATCTCTTCGTAAGACAGGATTTGTGGACCAATGACTTTGGAGAGATGAGACTTGACTTGCCGGACACTAATTTCCCACAGACCACCGAAATGTGGACTTGAGGTGGGATTGAATCGAAATTCAATTCGTTGATCAAGAAGTTCTTTTTCAAAAGAATCTTTGAAGGGTTTTGAATAAAGGAATGAACACATTTCATTGAGGATGTTGCTTGCACCGATGAAGTTTGTGGCATTATCTGAATAGAGCACCTTGACAACTCCTCTTCTTGCAAGAAATCTTCTAAGTGCTGCCATTATTGAAGTGCTAGATTTTGGACAGTGCTTGAAACAAAGAACGTATTTCATAACACGTTGACGTACGATATCAATTCCACCCAGTATCCAAAACTTTTTTCTTAGAATGGAAAGCAGGAGCTGAGGGCCGGTATGTCGATTTCTTTGAGATTTGTAATCAAACAGGAGATTAGAAATATTATGCTTCTTAGGTAGAATGATTGGGTGAGCATGTTGATAATCACTTTGACTTGCATTTTCTATGAGACCACAACATAAAAGCAAATTATCTTTCACAAAAGGACGTAGTTTCAGTAGTTCATATGAAACTTGTTTGTTATTCTCTATGTTCTTTAAATCAATAACAAACACTTCTCTTTGTAGACTTTGAATAATTTTCGTTTCCGCCACTATTAAATCTTGACAAAAAATAAGTCTAGTTCGTGGCAATCGGCAGAACTTTATAACTAGCGCCACCGTTCTTAGCACAATGTTCCATTTTGAAATCCTGCAACCCATTTGAAGAACACTCTTCTTATGTTCTTGAGGTTGCACATTCATCAGGACCTTTTGGGTTTTCTCTTCTAATAACTTATCATTCAGCATTTGCTCATCCAAGTAATCTTCAGTGACTTGTCGCAAGTTCAAACTTTCGATTGGAAAATTTAACCAGGGTGGACCATGCAAAAACATGTTCTTGGTATCTCCTGTGATGGTAATAGGAAATATTCTAAAATTAATCTGCAAATCAAACAAGTTTTTATATAATATTGGTCCAGTGTGCAGAACATCATTGAGGGAAATGCCTGTTGATGTAGCACAACTATCGTCAAAAACATTTCTAACTTTGGTAGTAGCCTTGTCAAGTTTCACCACAGCATGATGAGGCATGAAATAACCTTCCTCTTGTGGATCACAATCGTGTACCAGTGAGGCGTGACCTTGGTCAATGTAATCATTGATTGCCTTTGAATAATTCTCCTTGAGATCAGGCTGTAACTTGAACTTTTTATCCAAGTTCAAAAGTCGCTTCTTAGCGCTTTCATAAGAGCTTCCAAGTTTTTTAGAGCTTTCTTTGAATGGCAATGACACTGCGTACCTTCCGCTAGGCAATCTTGGAGTAGTGCTGATAAAATATTTCTCACATTCTTCTTCGTCCAATGTGAGACCTTGAGGTGAAGAAGGCACTTCTTCAATGGACCAGAACTTTTGAACAATATTTTCCAAGGGCGATGCTTCTGGAATCACTTGAGGAACGTGGAAGGTATATGGTGTAGAATGAGACATAGTCGGTACACGTCCCATAATAATATCACCCAATACTGAATTGAAGACGAGTGTTTCATTATAAGGCATAATTTTCCTCTCTCCAATTAGGAAGGGAAAAAGTTCGGCGCCAATGAGGCAGTCAATATTGCTTGGAATGTGAAATGTGTCATCACTGAGCTTTAAACCAGATAAATTCTTCAGTAAAGAAATATCCAAGGGGCATGTAGGCAACTTACTAATTTTGTCTACCACAAGTGCTTCAGAAACAATAAATTGTTTTTCTGGGTCATATTTTGAGGAAAATTGAAAGGACGTAATACCACTAGCTTGGCTTGAACTTGAATCGATGCCACTGACTTTCATAGAACATGGTTTGTATTTCAGACCCAATTTTTTACAACAATTCTTGGTAATGAAGTTGCACATACTAGCGCTATCTAGTAGCATACGCACCTTTACAATTTCACCCGTATTATTTCTTACGTTAACTTTAGCGGTAGCGAGTAGGACTGTATATTCTTGTCTAACTTGACTTGAGCTGGCCGAACAACAATTGACAACAGCAGAAACTTTAGGAACTAATTTGTCTTGATCTTTGAATGATTTTTCTTCACATGGGTCTGCTGGAGACGAAGAAGAAACATAGGTATTAAGATGCAACAGGGTATGATGTTTGAAATTACATATTTTGCATGAATGTTTGCTTATGCATTTAATTGCACTATGATGAGGGCTGAAACAATTAAAACATACTTTTAATCCTTTTACAAGTTCCAGACGCTGTGCAGGTTGAAGTTGATTAAACTCAGGACATTGAAACATTGGGTGTTTCTCTTGATTACAAACTTGACAGCTAGTAGTATCTTGTAAATCTTGTTTACTACGCGCTGTCACCATAGTAACCATCTTGGATGCTGGCCTTTTTGACGAAACTGGAATTGGGACATCTCTTTCTGTACGCTCGATGACTCTGACGTAATCTTGTACAAACTTGATGAGCTCAGAGTACAGAGGGAGGTCTTTACTAGCCAAACATTTCATCTCAAATTTCTTACAAAGTCCCACATCCAACTTTTTTATTCCTATAGCATACAATATAAATTCGTCCAAATTAGGTATCTTCAACGCTTTGAGCGCCGCCACTGATGCACCAAATTTATCAATAAAGTTATTGTAATCAACTTTAGATTCTTCCTTGATGGGCTTGAAATTAATTATGTTGTCTAAGTAGTAACTAGCAAGAGATCTGACGTCTTGATACCTATCAGTGAGAGCCTTGAATAATGTCTCATAGTTACTCCCTATTGGAGGAATCCCTGAGCATAAAGATAAAGCTTGATCCTTGAGACGGGAAATAAGGTACTGGACCTTTTGGGCATTAGAGAGTGACTTGTTCTCATGAATGACCGTCTTAAATGTCTCGTAGAATGTGGGCCAATCTCTGGGATTGCCGTTGAATGAGGCTAATTCTAATGCTGGTAGTCTAGGCAAATCAGTAGTGCATGTAGGAGTAGATGCGCTACCCAACTTTTGAATACTGTGCTTTACATGTCCATACATATCAACAAAAGAATCTAAACCTTGAAAAGTAGGCTCATATGCTGGGTCTTCTTCAATCATACCTTCCTCATACTTTTCTAAGGCTTCTTTGAAATCAGTGTGTAGAAGATCTAGAGACGCTGCCTTTGCTAGTAAAGTACTCTTCAAGGTCTTATCTACATTTACTTTCTTACTTACGTCATAGATCTCTTGCATTATCATGAAAATCTTTTCCTTCTTCGCTTTCAAAATCACTACCTTGGCACTCGGCATTCTGCTGCTTGTGTTCGGATCCCGGTTCGAAGGACCAAATATGGGGTTCTGTGGCTTGAATCAACCACAAATAATAAATTGGAATCTTGTACTTAAACTTAAAACTTGAAAGAAAAATACTTGTATGGTGAAAATGAAAAGAATTGCATTTTTATTGAGAAAACTTTTTGACTTGAGAAAATTGGAGAAAAATCTCTGAAACCTATCAACGTTATTTATAAACAGTGACAGGAAAACATCGAGCTCGTTGATCTCGCGAGTGTTACCTCGGGAAATGTTGCTGACCGCGAAGATAGAAATCAGTTTCCGCGAATATTTAAATCACCAGAACCAAACATATGGGGTTACCATATATTCATTTGTACCAAAAACTGATCTAGAAAAAGTATGTAGAGTACAAAGAAAGATTAAAAAGTTGCTGTTTTTTAATAGAGAAGATGTAACAATACTTACCCCTGATCAGCTGTACAAACTTACCATTTTGTGTTTAAATTTCCAAAATTCAAATTATAGGAAGTTAATTGCTCAGCCCTATAACTTACGTCAACAGGACTTTTATAGAACCAAGCTGAATACATTTACCTGGGGTAGAAGACGTTTAGATTATATTGTTCCCCAATTATTAAATACATATTGCCAAGAATATATTGATGAAACTGATTAAGAAATGCATAAAAGATAGTTTAGTTAATAATCCCTAGTCACAATATCTATTACCTATGTTAAAATTGATCGATTTTCATTTTCATTTTTTATTTTTATATTTTTTATTTTTTAACTTATTATTGCTATTTAAATATTGTTGAGTGAGACCATCTCCTCATAAGTTATTTATTAGCTTAGGAGATGTTATATTTGTAAAATAAATTGTTATAATTAAAAATAAAACAAATCAAATCAAATCAAAATCTCTCTCTCTCTCTCTCTCTCTCTCTCTCTCTCTCTCTCTTTATTTATTTTTTCTTAATTTTTTTCTCTTTTTACTTCTCTTATATTGTATATTCATTTGTAATTATCCGTGTTGTATGTATGCAATGTAGAGTTGCCGCGATTAATCGAACTAATCGATTAATCGATTATTATTAATCGATTATTTGATAATCGATTAACGATTAGTGACTAGTCAGATAATCGATTAATCGATTATTTTCATGTCGATTAATCGATTATTTTGGACTATCTACTATCTAGTTATATCTAGATCTAGCAAGCACCTTGGGATTGGGGGAAAAAAAGTAAAAATTGGGGGATTTTTTTTAATTTTTTCTCCTTTTGTTAATACTTTTTCGTTTGTTTTATAATTTGTTTTGTTTGTTTTCTTACTTTTGTTTTATATTTTGTGTTTTTGACCTGTGTTAGCAACCCAAGTGTTGATCAACACAAAATATATATTTCAATTCAATTCAATTCAATATATTATTATGATACTAGCTGACCCAACAGACGTTTTTCTGTTCAATACTTAAAAAGAAGAGAAAGCAATTTTATCATTATAGCAATGAGAATGATACATGGTTTATAGGGTATATGTGTTTCTTTCTCTAAACATAACAGAAAACAAATCACCCATTGCCAGGTGTCGTTTTTTTTTTATTCAACCTGTGACATTCAACATGTCAAACTATGACAACTTGTTTTTTAAATTGATAAAATATATGCCGTCGTGACAAACTATATAAAAAGAAAAAAAATATTAATAAAATCTAGTTAGGTGAAAAAATTGGTATTTTTTTTTTTTTTTTTTTTTTTTTCAGAGTGGGCACTATAGATCCAGTAGAGGTCAAAATTGGCTCAATTAGTATCTAATTAAAGGAAAAGATATGAGAAATGATAATATGAAATAAAAATAATATGTCGTCGCGACAAAAAAAAAAGTAAAAATTAGTCAAAGTCAATTTTTGGTTAATTTCAGATAATCGTCAAATAATCGATTAATCGATTATTTGAGTGTCGATTAATCGATTACCAACGAGTCCGATTAATCGATAATCGATTATCGAGATTTGAACTAATCGCGGCAACTCTAATGCAATGCACGATTGCACATATTAATAAAGTGTTAAATAATAATAATATATAAATATGGAGTCACTTCTCCGCCTCCTTCCGCGAGATCTTGCCGAAGAACCAGCTGGAAATGAGAACAGAAATGAGTATTATATCGCCTTATTTATACGGCCCGATTTATACAGCCTCCGTGGCGGTATGGTTGTGACTACTGCCCGTAGTCCAGAGTTCCCGAGTTCAACTCCCGGTTGGGGCAGACTTTTCGAAGAAGTATTATATCGCCTTTTTTATACGGCCCGATTTATACAGCCTCCGTGGCGGTATGGTTGTGACTACTGCCCGTAGTCCAGAGTTCCCGAGTTCAACTCCCGGCTGGGGCAGACTTTTCGAAGAAAATTCTGTTCCATCACGAACACGTGAGGCTGGCATTTCCGGCCCTACCCAGGCTGGGTGAGCTTAATAATGTGGGTAGCTGGTACGATTCCCAGCGAATGGAGGGTAAAACCCCCGTCCTAATCCAGGACGTTCAATCAAATAGAATCGTTGGCGTTAGGAAGGGCATCCAGCCGTAAAAAAATGTGCCAAAACCAATCAACCTCAACCGGGAGGCGCCTCATTGAGTCCCGTCTGGATTTGTTCATTTTTGTCGATGCTTCATTGAGTCCCAAGGTTTGGAACGGTTGAAGTTATCGTACCCCTCATTGAGTCCCGTACATAATTAATACCTATTTTTCCTTATACATAAACTTGTACATAGAAGATCATATTATTTGTCAGTCAGTTGGGTCAGTCCTCCTCTAAAAAATTAGAACACTCTTTTCATTTTTTATTAAGAATTCTTGTTTTTATTTTTATTCATAAATGAAAATGAAATTATTGTCTATTGGAATTTGATGCGTAAGTGAATTTTTTGTTAGAGGAATTTTGTAGTTAGATGGGGTTAGGTAAAGTTAACAAGGTGAGATTGCACGATAGATTTCTGACTTCAGTTTGTCGGGTAGGATGGTTGGGTGAGGGGCTTAGGTTAGGTTGAAATTAGCGCAGGCGGTTAGGCCGGGTCGCGCAGTGACCCGGTCTAACCCTGCGCTAATTTCAACCTAACCTAAGCCCCTCACCCAAGCTATCCTAGCTGGCTAACGAAACACAACATTTAGACATAACTGTCCGCGTATTCATTTTTATAAAAATTAACTGTGTTCTTATTTACTTCTTCTTATATACTAACATCAGGTAAAGGGACTCAATGAGTCATATGGTCTGGTAGACCCAAAAATATTAGGGGACTCAATGAGGCATATGGTCTGAGGTACCTGCTAAAATTACGGGACTCAATGACATGAAAAAAAGGTCAACGGGACTCAATGAGTGTACGTCCACCTCAACCATGAGGTTGAACAACGTCGACCCTGCTTGAGCGGGATAAGAGTAAAAGAAGAAGAATAATCATAAAAGGAGCTACAGGGCTCCTGTAAACATTACCTGTGAAGCCATGAAAGAAGTCCCTGGAGCACACAATCTTCTCCTGATGCAGAAAGCTTTTTTTGCCACAGGCAATAACCCCGCCCTTTAGGTAGGACATTATTGTTATTTTCTTTTTTTACTTATTTATTTTATCATTTGTTTGTTGTTGTTTTTTTTTTTTTTTTTTTTTTTTTTTCTTTTCTTAATTTTATACTGTTACCTGTACTTTGTCCGCCTAATAAAGCTTTAAAAAAAGCTGTAGTGTTGAGTACAGCACACATACTACGCAAAGTACTGTGATGATCCCAACGCAATATCATCAAATCAAGGATTCACTCCAGGTGCATGGTTTGCACTCGGTGAAATCCCAGAAATGAGACCATAACACAAGTTATGTGATAAAGAAGAAATAATAGTAATAATATCGCCTTATTTATACGGCCCAATTAGGACTATTAAGTCCCATTATTCCAAAGTTCAAGCAAGACGTACATATTATTATGTGGTAAAAATCACAAATGGGAAGATAACTTGTCATGTCCCGGCTGGGTTTCGAACCCGCGACATCTGTAATCTCTAGATCTACAGAGTGCCGCCTTTACCACTGAGTAGATATAAAAACACTGGTCTTTTTTTTTTAGATCAAGCCTATAACGGCAAAGATCAAAGGAACAGATCGGTCCTTTGATCTTGGCCGTTACAATTATGACTTGTTGGCTCTGCATATCTTGTCAAATTATGTAACTCGAAAATATTTTTTTTTTTCTTCCAATTATAAAAGATCAAGTAACGGTTCCGGATGCACTGTCTTTAAATGAGAGAGATAGGTTTTTTTAGTGGGTGGAAAGTTTTTAGTTTTTTAGTGGAGGGGGGGGGGTTGTATGGAGGGGGCTACTCACTCTTCACTCTCTACCGACTTCTCCGTGGCCACGAAGTTCCAGGGGATGAGGCCCTCGTCTCCCGTGCGGAGGTGTCGCACCCGCCACCAGTCCGGCTCACTGGAAGTGTGGAAGTGGAGGTGAATTATTAATGGTTATTATAGATAAACATTATAAACAGTCCGGCTCACTGGAAGTGGAGGTGAATTATTAATGGTTATTATAGATAAACATTATAAACAGTCCGGCTCACTGGAAGGGGAGAAGTGGAGGTGAATTAATGGTTATTATAGATAATCATTATAAACAGTCCGGCTCACTGGAAGTGGAGGTGAATTAATGGTTATTATAGATAATCATTATAAACAGTCCGGTTCACTGGAAGTGGAGGTGAATTCATGGTTATTATAGATAAACATTATAAACAGTCTGGCTCACTGGAAGTGGAGGTGAATTCATGGTTATTATAGATAAACATTATAAACAGTCTGGCTCACTGGAAGTGGAGGTGAATTATTAATGGTTATTATAGATAGATAATAATAATAATAATGTTTATTATGTATTAAATAACATGTTCGTCTATCGTGTTCCTCTATAAGTACGGGGAGTACTTTTTAGGAACCTGTAGGCTACTTCTTTTTATTTTCTATTTTCTTAAGTTGTCACTAAATATTTGGCTGTATACTAGTTGGGTACAGACCTTATTTTATCCTTCTACTTGGGTACAAGAAAAAACACAAGATATCCGACTTGGGTAACGGGTTGTTTTTTTATTCATTACATACAGAGTACATAAAAAAGTATATACAAATTATATCTACCTACAAATTTCTCACTTAGTCTACAAATTTTGGTTTACAGGCATGGCCTTCTTTGTATTTTCCTAACCCTATGATAAACCCGAGGCATGGCCTTCTATGTATTCTACCTAACCCTACTATATTCTTGAGGCATGGCCTTCTATGTATTTTACCTAACCCTACTATATTCTTGAGGCATGGCCTTCTATGTATTTTACCTAACCCTACTATATTCTTGAGGCATGGCCTTCTACGTATTTTACCTAACCCTACTATATTCTTGAGGCATGGCCTTCTATGTATTTTACCTAACCCTACTATATTTTTGAGGCATGGCCTTCCATCTATTTTACCTAAACCTACTATATTCTTGAGGCATGGCCTTCTATGTATTTTACCTAACCGTACTATACACTCAAGGCATTGCCTTTTATTAGATGGATGACCAGAGATAACCAATTCAATTATTAATGTACGACACGTCATAATAATGTAAAATTTATATACTTAATTTCTATGTACTCATTATTTCACCTGCTATTATCTGGTACCCAAGTAGTACATCTTCCGTACCCAACTAGTAATTTTTACCTGCGTGTTTGGTACCCAAGTAGTAGTTCTGTACCCAAGTAGTAAACACCGAAATATTTTGTTGTTTGTTTTCATTTATTCGTTGTTCTCCTTAATGTTCTTTAAATAGATAAACATTGTATCTATTTTGTCAAATCCGGCTCACTGGAAGTGGAAGTCGATTAATGGTTATTATAGATAGATAGTAAAGACGCCTCCTTGTAAAGACGGTGG
>JAMCCL010001002.1:0-10867 GCA_024516035.1 Bactericera cockerelli
AGGTTTATTTGTACTATTATTATTACCAGAAGGGTATATTATTTTATTTAAAAAGCTTTTGTGACGTTTAGTGTACTGAAGATGCCTTCACAGGCGAAACATGTCTTATTTCCTTAAATAAACCAATAAATTATTACAAAAGTGAAGTTAGTAAAATTACTTGAATTGTTCTCATTTATTTATAGTATGTTAGAAATTGGTGATTTTAATGCAAACGGAACCCTTAGTGCTTAACATCTGTAAAATTGCAAATGAAATGTGTAGATTTTTTTTTTAAATTAACAACTGATACTAAAAAAACTTTTTTTGACCTAACTAACCTAAATGTTACAAAAAAAAATATTTTTAAGTATGAGAACTGTAGGAATTTAGCTTTTTACAGAATTTTAATTTAATATAGAGCAAGAATGTCATAAATTATAGTACAACATTATGAAAAAGAAAGTAGGAGGCATTGGCAGTATATTATTTTACTTGTTTTATGTGTACATAGTACTGACCGTACCACCCTGTATTGGACAAGAAATATGTTCTGAGGGCACCTTTTCATGTTATTTCATTAGATACCTCCCACAGTATTATGTTTTTCCCTTTTTTTGAGCTAACATCAGAGAGGATGATAAGGGTCATCCGCCCCTAGGACAAACAAGGACAACCACTCAATACTTATTTGTCAATACTGAAACACACGGGTCCATAAGACACGGAGGGGGGGGGGGGGGGTTGAGGAAGAGATTCCCGGAAATGTAAGGAAAAAACATCCAGAACTAAATTTTATTTCTTATTCTCTTGTTTGATTATAAACCAAGAGACGGTTACACTCAGTACAGATTAGTTAGAAGATAGCGACTATATATTTACATTTAGGGACTTGTTGGGGTAAGGTAAATTTTAAGTAAATATACATAACATACATAGAGAGACACAGGCATCCTACATCCGAAGCTGCTCTCTCAACCTCAAAATAAAATTATTAATTCACATCATTAATTATAACCCTCCCTCTTTTTGTCTCTCTCTCTATTTCTCTATCTCCTTTTTCCTTCATTTTCTCATCTCCCCTTTTCATTCCCGGCAGAACGTTATCAATACAGAAAGGAAAAAAAAAAACCTTTTGGAAAGAAAAAGAAAAAATAAAGAAATTTATAGAGGTTCGAGTTTATCTTAACAGCAAACTTTTCTTCTCAAGTCTCTCGAGTATATGATACGCAGAATGGCTCAAGATTGTTCATTTCTCAGGATGACAAGAACGTTCTGTTTCCATCATAATGAACTTCTTGTCTCTATCAAAATGATCAAACTTGTAGTCTCTCATGAAGGTGTTTTTGGTCCGACGCCGACGGCCAAATGAACCACTTTTCATGAACTAATTTTCCTATCATTGCGAGTTTTTGGTGCTATCAAAATAAACTTGCAGTCTTTTACGAAATCATTTAACTCGTTTACCTACCATTGCGCGATTTTTGGTTCTTCTGTTAAGAATGAACTTTTATAGTATTTTATCTCAGACTTATTTTTCCTCTTAACAAGAGCGTTTCAAGATGTACAATTGTTCATATCTATTTCCCAAATCAGCCTAACTAGTTTACTATTTATATCTACTTACCACTTACCTATACTCGTATATTCATTCTAATTACATGTATTGTGCGCTTGAAATTATATATTTAGATGATGATGCAGGAGCTAGCCACGTACCTACATGATACGAAGAAGTAAACCATTGGATTGCATACTCTGTAGAGCCACATCAATAGCACAATGGAGCTCATAAAAAACTCTTCTTTCGTAAAGCACTTTACAGTTTTGGGATACTTTTTTGAAAAAGAAAAGGGTGTGCAAAAAGCCACCGAAATTTTCCTGACTCATAAGAATTCAGAGAAAACTCATTTTTCTCGACAGAGATGAAGAAATTTCCTGGCACCCTGCGCTGAAGTCATGTTTCCTATAAAATATACCAGAGAGCAGATAGCAGGGTCGTAAATTTTCAGAAAACATTCCGAATATCGTTAAGATAAAAAATTCAATACGAGTCCATATTTTTTACTCTCAAAAGTTAGTGCGAGTAGAAAAATTCTTGCTCACTGAGGCATGGTGCAATCTATCAAGAAATGTCAAGTCGCTCTTTTGACAATAGGTAGAGAAAAGTGAAGATTGAATAGTGAATGTTGAAGTGAATATCTAGACGTGCACCTTATAGGGGAGATCATTTTCTGAATAAAGCGCCGCGTTGTGAAAACCATTTGTCTAAAAAGGTTTGCTCTTGGGGGAAAAAACTTGGGCTTTAAAACCATCACCGTAATTATGGGTAGCCACAATAAAGAGGCTATTGTTATATTAAACAAGACAGGAGAAACTAACTTAATGGAAAATATGTATAGTTGAGAAATATGTACAGTTCGTTAGAAATTTCTTCCTGGGATGTATTTTCCCTGGAGGCGCTTTTCCTTTATTTTAGATCTACTTTTCATTATGTTTTCTCTCTTCTTTCCTTTAATTTGTCTTCAATTTAGAGATCATGTAGTGAGGGTGCTGAGAGGGGTGTGGTCTTTATTAAAACCTAGGACTCCGGGAAAATTAATTTCAACATCAAAGAGGCGTCGCGTCGCGAGATGTCCTGGATTGTATTACCTAAGACCCTAGCTCCATCACTGCTTTCTGGCGTGCTTGCGGTTTGTGGCTAAAAGTTTTACGCTGATTGTCGTACATATTTTTCATTTAAATCTAAATGTTTTATAAAACAAAATTTTCGTACATTTTTATCGAGGGTGACATAAGATAATAAATTAAAAAAATAAATTAAAAAAGTTATCATATAATATGTGTTAATCACTTTCGTGTTATCACAACTACTCAAACTCGCTTTACTAAATTTACGCTGAAACCGGGACTTGAACCACCGACCTCCAGGTTACAAGTCCGCAAGCTAGGTCGGAAAGATAATAAATTATCTTATATCGTAAGAGAAGACGTTGTATAGAGGGTGTCCAAGAATTTTTTTTATGAACAAAAGAACAAAAAAGAACCAAAAAGACATTCTAAGAACAAAAAAGAACCAAACCGAGAAATTAAAAAAAAAAATCATTTTGAATTTTTTCCAAAAAAAATGCAGTTGAACTTGTTAAAAGTGGTGTAAATGGTTCTAAAGTCTTTTTGTATTATGATTATTAAGTACATGTCTCAAGTAAATACCTAGCATTTTGCATCTATTTGCATTCAAAACTGAGTTATTATTTTGTTCAACGGCGTTTTTCGAAAAATGATCTGAGATTATTTGGGTCGGTTTGAATGCACCGGTTCTCCTAGGATCACTGAAGTTTAGCAAAGTCCAGCGAGGTGAAGGCTTCGAGGTGCTGGCATTCCGACCCAAACCAAGCTGGGTGAGGTTAATGTAGGTAGCAGGTTTGTTAGTGTCCTGCGAATGGAGGGTAAAACCCCCGTCGTGTATGACCATTTGACCATGCAGTCTCA
Source organism: Bactericera cockerelli (assembly GCA_024516035.1). Classification (NCBI taxonomy): domain Eukaryota; kingdom Metazoa; phylum Arthropoda; class Insecta; order Hemiptera; family Triozidae; genus Bactericera; species Bactericera cockerelli. The sequence goes on from JAMCCL010001002.1 coordinate 3,472, forward strand.
CTGCATAGAGTGCATAGCCCAAATCAAAATTCATTTCCAACTTTGTTGAGATTTAACAGGTGCATAATAGAGCGAATTCTTTTTTGATACCATACGGAAATTTAATTAAAAATAAATATCCAACATAACGTGTAGGGATAACATGAGGAGGAGGGTGCATAGGCCTGCAGGGATGTTTGCTGTAGGTATAATGTACTCCTTTCTAATTAGTTTTAAAAACTTTCAGGAAACATCATAGTTCAGAGTTAGAGGCATAATAAATATTACGTTCCCGTACTTTCTTGCTCATTTCTTATCCTTACATCAAAATTTCGATGTATTATACGTTTTACATTTTTCGAAGAATAGGCATCTACCTTTTTAAAGAAAGAGATAAAAAAGAAAGATGAGAGAACACCACAGGCAATTTAGCTACTTAAACTCACACTGTATTTTTTTGTTTTTAAAAATTCCATTTCATAAAAGTACTTGTTAGAATTGATTGATTTCAATGGCAAATGATCAATAGAGATGGGTTGTAGTACTGGGGGTGATATTGGTGATGTCCAATCTACTGTTCTTAATCTCAGAAGTCATAAGTTCGAGTCTCGGTGGTCAGGATTTGCCAATATCTTTTATTCGAACAGTGCCAATTTTTCTGAATTCTGTAGCTTAAGTATGTATTAGCAGAGAAATAACATTACTAATATAAAACATAATTTTATATTAGATTAAATCTATTTAGTGCGTTCGATATAAATAATCTGGTGTGAACATCACCCTACTTTCCTTATCCCTTGAAAATAAGTCACATTCCGCCATTTGTGCCTATTATTATTACTTTTGATTTTTATTGTAGTACTTTTGGCCTAGTAAATTTAATGAATGTTAAATGGTAGTGAAAATTAAAAAAAAAAAAATCAATATTATTTTCTAAACGTGTAGCATATTTAACTGTAGGTAACAGTTAGACAAATATTAATACCAAATTCGTATTCAAGATAGCAAAGTCATTGGATTTGATATGTAACAACTCCCATTTAGGATGAACAATAAAAAAGTTAGTTCAATCGGGGCCCTTTAGTAGATTAAGGACGGGCTCCAAAAAGTTTAAAATATCAAAAGATGATCAAATAAAAAATAATATCATAGGTTTACTATGATATCAAGGCTCAGGGGACCAAAAAATGTTTTAACTATGAAAATTGGCTATCAATTTTTTTGGGTGATTCCATTGTTTTCAATACTTTCTATAAGATAATAAGAGTAAAAAGAATTGAAGTATTCTTCTAGTCAACACTAGACAATAAAAATACCATGTAGGTAAATATTATACATAATGAATAGCACGGATAGTATCAGTATTTTATATCGATGTAAAAATAAGTACCTAGAAACGAACAATGGAAATAATACAGTATCTCTGAAAAAAATACTAACACAGTTATTTTTTTCAAAAACTCCGCTAAGGAGATATCAGTATAAATTGAAGTATGATATACTATTTCGCATTATACTCGAATGAGCTCGTTCTCTCAGGAAAGAGTTAAAGGTATTTGTACTTGGATTATTTTCATATGTATTTAATTCTTCCTATACTAAACTTTAGGAAAATTGTGAAAAAAATAATTTGAAAACTTTGAGTTCAAGTACTTATTAGTTTGAGATGGGAGGGGAAGAGCGAAGTGGCAAAAGTTTCTATTTTTCTATAATTGTGCATGAACTTTTCATGCTGTAGAGAAGAACATAAATTTCACTTTTTATTTCGTTGAATGTGCTCCTTGCGAACTTTCAGACAACTATTGCCTATTCCGCTATTTCATACTTGGATTTCTTATGATAGAAAAAAAAAACAAAAGAAAATAGGCTCAACATGTTTATGACACACATCACCTAACTTAAAAAGTAGGTACAATTCAAGTTATTCTTGTAAATTTATTTTTAGATTTTGTGTAGTATGCTCGTATATTTTACCTTTTCAAGATACTTGTGATCCTTAGAAAAGAAAAAGATGTACTGAACCTATACGCGTGCAGAACGATTTCAACAAAAGTTTCTTATCTTGTTAGTAAAGCTGCTCTTAACAATGAATTGACATGCTAATTGGCTATGAAGAAAACACATGTTTCTATATGCCATGCATCTTGTTGTCCCGGGTACAACACTGTCCCGGAGGGATTGTAACAGATTATTAAAGTTGTTGACAATTGAGTTTCTTTTTAGTTTTTCATCATTCATTCCGGACTCAAAGAACTTCCTTTATCTCAAATTCAAAAAAGTATATAGTAGGAAATTATCAAAAAATCTACTATTCTATTCATTCACGGTACTGACTTTTGCTTATCTGAGATCCGGTTATCTCATGGCAATTTTACTGTTTCGTTCTGGTGGATCTTTTTGGTGATAATGTTTCTAATATGAGTAATATACTACAAGCACATGGTAATCACTGTTTTACAAACGTTTCAATACAACATTAATCAGCGAGAAGTTGAATTGAATTGAATAAAATGGTTCTTTTTATTTGTACAATAATAATATTTTTTTAATATTATCTCCTAAACTTATGCATACTTTTGAGCAGTGGTTGTAAGGCGCATTCCACAATAATTAGGAAACAAGAGGAAATAAATAGAGAAGAGAGAAAAATTAAATAAAGTTTAAGTTATCATATTAGTGTTAATCACTTTCGTGATAGCACAACTACTCACACTCGCTTAGCAAAATCTAGGCAAAGACCGGGACTTGAACCACCGATCTCCAGATTACAAGACCACCACTGCCTTATCGATCAAGTGAACAAAAGTAGTAAGAACCTAACCTAACCTAACAATCATCAATCAAATGTGCCAACCACCTAACCACCTTTCAAACAAATACCTGAGAATAGAAAACATGAAATACGTGGAAATCTTTTCTTCGAGTGTTTTGTTTTGACGTGGGTAAGTAAGTATAACTAGCAGAGCTTTGAAGTTTGAGAGAGCCTGAGAAAAGGATTTTGAAAGATTTGAAAGCAAAAAATATAAAAGTGTGAAATGATAACAAAGTTCACTGAATCTATATTCTCTTTTGTCATATGAAGGATATCCAATAACCCATTATAACTACAGTCAAACCTGGATATAATAGAACCCAAGGGACAGAGTAAAAATTCCATAATAAAGTGATTTCTAATACAGTCAGTTCTCTGTTACACAAAAACAGGTGACGCAGGGATCTGAGATTTTCTCTATTATAAAGAGGTTTCTATTATATCAGAGTCCATTATATCCAGGTTGGACTGTAGTAGTTCTGTGAACTGTAGACCTCACTCAGAAAAAAATAAAAAGAAAGGAAAGCAAACTTTTCATCTGTGATCATATCACAAGAATTTGAGGAATTACGGGAAATTTAATAAACAATGTTTCGTCTGACACTTGACCCACAATGCCTCAGACCCCCTGGGCTCACACCCCTCGGCCATGCCTCTGAGAGCCCCCTGGAGGTTTCCCCTGGGCTGTCTCCCGCGTTCTGACGCTTCTGCACTGAGCTAAACAAGAACATTCGTTAAATGTTCGCAATTTATGTAAATTATTTTGTGTCAGCTTGGAAATTTATTTAGAAAAAATTTCCACATTTTATACTTTCTCAGCGGGGTTCTCAATTTTATTCCATCAAGCAAAACGCTAGTTTTGCAACGCCAAGAAAAACAAAACGAGCGTGCTATACTTACGCTAAACCTAGTTCGTATGTATTTTCCTTTGTAATTTTGACCTTCTTGGACAAAACTTTTTATTTTTTTTTCTTCATATTCGTGTTTTCCTCGTCGAATAGAAGATGACTACTTTTTATTTGACCTTTTTCTGACACCCCTAACCGCTTTTACGAGCACCCCCAAAATTAGTAAAAGATTCATACTTTATTTTTATTTTTTTTTTTTTTTTTTTTTTTTTTTCCGCATTCGTCTTACCACGGGCATATGGTTCAAGTTAAAATTATGAAATTTTGGTTATGAGTTCATAATGCTTGCAGCTCGAGGTTTTCAAAAAATAAACTTCCGCGGTCACTCGGCGGCGCTTTGGCGGTATCGCCTTTATCTCGGATACCGCTACCTATATCTCGGATACCGCTAAAGATAGAAAGCTGAAACTTTGTATTTAGGCTCTCTGATACATTTTGAGCTTATTTTAATCTATACATTTTTTATATATTTTTAACTATTTATGAGTTATAACACTTTTTGTTGATTTTTGAAGTTCACCGACCTCTCTTCACGTAATCACATGAATCGCTATTAAGGATTTATTGTATGAAGCTGAAACTTTAAAGACATACTCCTGAGTCTTTGCAGATGATTCCTCGTCAGAATAGCCATCTTCAAAAAATGTACGGTTTTTGAGATATAAGCTCCTAACGTCACTGGTAGCGCACAATATATTGAGAAGTTTTGAGAGTTTCGGATCGGACCTCAGAGTACCGAAATATATCACTCGTAAATGAAATGGAATAAAGGTGTTGGCTTCCTTCGATCTTTTTTAGGTTCTTTAGTATTGTAATATTAAATTCAAATTTACTTGTAAAAGTTTAGCTTATTGTAGCAATGAGGCTTGCAAGCCGAGACTCGGTTGATGTGAGGAGCCACCATACGGAAATTTCAAATTTGTACATTGATAGCCAAGTATGTAAGTCGACCTTACTTAACATGATGTGGTCAAAAACTATACAGGAAAATCCAAGTAATGATTTAATATCCATTGCGAAGCACGGATGAAAGAGCTAAACCCTGAAATTTTCAGTTCGGTTGAACGAAAATTGAAGCTTTTATCGTGATAAGACATTTCGATCCAAATTTTAGCCTAGCTCGAAGTTACTTAACATGATGTCCAAAAACTATGCAGCAAAGTCCAAGTATTATTTAACAATCCTGAAAGTTTCAGCTCGATTGGACTACGATTACAACTTTTATCGCGTTACAATCATACATACATACTTACATAAAAACGGACAAGTGCCGCTTGAGTTAAAGGTTCGTTTCTCTTCGTTCGCATTTAGCTCTCTATAGGACCTTAAAAAATGACCAGGTATTGTTTAATAGGAATAGAAAGAAATAACAGGATGCGAGGTACCTGACAATTTTTTACATTACCAGTACGTATTCATAGAAAAGCAGAGTTTCTAGAAGAAAAGGACTAAACATTCAATTCAAATAGTCAACAAGGGATACCCTTCTTGTCCCACCGAGTACCGGACTCCTTCGCGTGTGCGTTATTATTGTTCTACAGGGTAGAGCAGATAGAATTATTGGAACAATAAAATTAAACGAATTAAATATACGAGCGCGCGATTAGCTCAGTGGTTAAGCACTCGCTTGCCATGCGGTAGGTCCCGGGTTCGATCCCCCGAGCTGACAATTTTTTTAGTAAGGGATACCTTCCGATGTGCTCGTGTTGACCCAGCACGTAATTGGGAAGTAGGTATTGTGTCACTTCTCGCCCATCAGAGGGGAGGCATACTACGGGATGGGCAGGCTACAACACAGACCACAAGCGTCTACAGTAGCTCCTGTTTCATGGCTACGAAATAAAAACGGCTGTGAAACACTCATCTTTAAAAAAAAGAAAATCATTTGTAGAACAATCGACATCCAAACGAAAGTTTCATTACTTCCCAAGAAGATTTGCCATCAAGTTTTACCTATATGTTTCATTGGAATAAATAAAGCTCTTGAAAATTATGTTTCTGTAAACTAATTTCATTGTATACTAGTTGAAGGGTTTACAACAAAATTGCACTCTGTTGTTCGGAAATTCCTAATTGATCAATAATTAATTTTCTCTGAAAGTCAAAAATTCTACAGTTTATCTGTGACCCATTTAGTTAAAATATTGTATAATATATGTACATTTAGATAACAAGGGGAACCTTATTAATTTTAATCAGCTTTAATGTGTTTTTATTCCATAATTCATAGTACCTACCCAATTAGAGAGCTCGCGTTAATATCACCCCGTAAATTAATGTCAAATTAAGGGTTGCGAATGTATGAATTCCGAAGAATTTTTAACTGGTTGACAACAATTTAGCACCAAACAAATAAAAATACCATTGGTTTTATTTTGGGAGACTGTTCCTAAGTGCTTCCCACAAAGTGAGTCAGGTACCCGGTGATTACGTATGCAAATATTTTGAGGGTAGGTTCAGCCCACTGTGGACTATCATATGAGTGAAACTTGCAGTGGGCCATTTTGTTTCGTTAAAGAGTTATGGCCAAATCCCTGTTTTTCCCACAGGTCTAGAGGTCACTTGGATCGATTCACGTTTTCAAAGATATGATAACCAGTAAGTAATTTTTTTACTTCATGTATGGATAATCATGCATATTTCCCTTCGAGTGCAGTTGGTTGCATGAAAAAATATTGAAAGACCAGAGAGATATTTAATCATAAGTTCAATACTTTTCTAAAATTTGATTTTTCCCTTTCGTGAATTTAAAGTACTTCTACTATTGCAATTCTGCGTATCACTAGTTAAAAAAATACCCTATTATCTAGTGTTCTTCAAGATGCAATAGCGCCCAGATTCAAAATTTGAAAGATGTGTTTCTCTCCTTCTGGTGTCGTTTAATAGGTCGTATCTCATCCGTTCCTTCACGCGTCTGGAAGAACTTGGAATTTATTGAAACAAAATAGCAGAGGGTATTTTTTTAACTGGTGATACGCAGAATTGCAATTGTAGAAGTACTTTAAATTCACGAAAGGGAAGAAAAGTATTGAACTTATGATTAAATATCTCTCTGGTCTTTCAATATTTTTTCATGCAACCAACTGCATTCGAAGGGAAATATGCATGATATCCATACATGAAGTAAAAAATTACTTACTCGCTATCATTTCTTTGAAAACGTGCATCGATCCAAGTGACCTCTAGACCTGTGGGAGAAACAGGGATTTGGCCATAACTCTTTAACGAAGCAAAATGCCCCACTGCAAGTTTCGCTCATATGATAGTTCTTGGTGGGCTGAACCTACCCTCAAAATATTTGCATCTGTATACGGGACACCCTGTATATTATACCTCATAGTTTCCCTGTGATAGGTATATCCGTAAATCCAAAGGTAATTGGTTATACAGGGTGCGGCAGAAAGAACGAACTTTACTCACATACGATGGAGAAATGTCAGTTGATTTAGAATGTTGCAAAAAATGTAACCAACAAAAAATATCTGATATCCACCAAAAATACACTTCGTGTGCAAAAGACACCAAGAAAATTAGAATCCTTCAAAAACAATTACCTTAAAAAGAAGTGCCTGAAAAGGAACTGATATCAAATGAATGCCAAGTTCTCCTAAACTGAAAATCATTTGCCCATGGCAAAAAGGAGTCTCAAGCACAGAAATCAAACTGAGGATTGGACATGACATTTCCCATTATTCTG
>JAMCCL010001003.1:0-10864 GCA_024516035.1 Bactericera cockerelli
GAAAAAATTTGGGGGTTTTTCAATTTTTCAAACCGGGGAAAAATTTTTTTTGGGTTGGAAAAAAACCCAAAGTAAAAAAATTTTTTTTTAATTTTTTAAATTTGCAAATTTCCCCCCGGGGGAAAAATTTTTGGGTCTTAAAAAACGGAAAAGTTTTTTTTTTTTCAATTTTTTTGAAATAAATTTTTTTTCGGAAAAAGAAAAATTAAAAAATTTTTTTTTTTTTTTAAATTTGGCCAAAAAAAAACCAAAAGGGAAAAAAAAAGGGAAAAAATTTTTAAAAATTTTTAAATTTTTTCTAAAAAAAAGGGGGGTAAAAAAAAAATTTTAAAAAAATTTTAATTTTTCCAAAAAAATTCCCCAAAAAAAGACAAAATTTAAAAATTTTTTTTAATTTTTGGAAAATTTGGTTTTTTCCCCCAAAAAAACCAAAAAAGGGGAAAATTTTTTAATTTTTTAACGGGAAATTTGAAAAAACAATACTTAAAAAAATTTTTCAAAAATTTGGGGGAAAATTTTTGGGGTTCTCCAAAAAAAAACGGGGAAAAAAAAATTATTTTTAAATTTTTTGAATTTTCAAAAAAACCCCCCAAAGAAAAGGAAAAAAAAAGGGGGGTTTTTTTTTTAATTTTCCGGAAAATTTTTTTGGGGGAAAAAAAAAGAAAAAATTTTTTTTTTTTTTTTTGATTTTTTCCCGGGGGCCACAAAAAAAACAAGGAATATTTTTTAATTTTTTAACCTAAAAAATTTTTTTTCCAAAAAAAAAAGAGTTTTTTTTAATTTTTTGAATTTGGAAAAAATTCCCCAAAAAAACTAAAAAATTTTTTTGGGGGGGGGCCCCCCCCCCCCCGGGGGGGGGGGGGGGGAAAAGCAAAAGGGTTTTTTTAATTTTGGTTTTGGGGTTTTTCCCAAAAAAACCCTAAAAAAAAATTTTTAATTTTCAAAATTTTAAAAAAAAATCGGCAAAAAAAAAAAAAAAATTTAAATTTTAATTTTTTTAAAAAAATTTTTTTTTACCTTTTTTTCAAAAAAAAATTTTTTAAATTTTTTAATCGGGAAAATTTTGGGAAAAAAAATTTAAAAAAAAATTTTTTTTTTGGAAAAAACCAAAAAAAATTTTTTCTTTTAAAAAGTCCCCAAAAAAATTTTTTAAATTTTTTTTTAGGAAAAAAATCAAAAAAATTTTTTTAAAATTTGGGTTAAAAAACCAAAATGGAAATTTTTTTTTTAAAGGAAAAACAAAATGAAAATTTTTAAAAAAATTTTTCCCGGAAAAATTTTAAGGGGAAAAAAATTTTTTTTTTTTGGGAAAAAAACCCCAAAAGGGAAATTTTTTCTTTAAAAAAGCAAAAAAAATTTTTAAAATTTTTTTTGGGGGAAATATCCCGGGAAAAAAAAATTTGGGAAAAATTTTTTTTTTTTTGGAAAAAAAAAAATTTGGTTTAAAAAAAAAAAGGGAATTTTTTTAATTTTAAAAGGGAAAAAAATTTTTTTGGGGGGAAAAAAATTTTAAAAAAATTTTTTTTTAAATTTTAAAAAAATTTTTTGGGTCCCAAAAAAAAAACAGGAAAATTTTTTTTCATTTTTTTAATTTGGGTAAATTAAAATGGGTTTTTTTTTTAAAAAACAAACGGAAATTTTTTAATTTTGGTTTTGGGTAAAAATTTTTTTTCAACGGAAAAAAACAAAAAGGGAAAAAATTTTTTTATTTTTTTAATTTGGGGAAATAATTGTTCAAACCGGAAACAAAAGCAAGGAAAAAATTTTTTAATTTTGGGTTTTGGGTAAAATTTTTTTTTTTTCCCCACAAAAAAACAAAAAGAGGAAAAATTTTTTCATTTTTTTAATTGGGAAAAAAACCCGTCTCCCAAAAAAAAAGAAAATTTTTAATTTTTTTAATTTTGGGGGGGAAATTTTTGGGTTTGGAAAAAAAAAAGAGGAAAATTTAAATTTTCATTTTTGTAATTTGGTCTCCAAACAAAAACAGGCCCAAAATAAAAAATTTTTTAATTTGGGGGTTTTCCCCGGGGGAAAAAGTTTTTTTCCAAAAAAAAGAAAAGATAAAAAATTTTTTCTTTTTGTTTTTTCCTCACCAAAAGCAAAAAGTCCCAAAATAAAAAACTGATTTTTTAATTTAATTTTTGCGGTGAAAATGGTTTTTTGGCTAAAAAAAAAAAAGAGGAAAATTTATTTTTAATTTTGAATTGTTCCTACAAAAAAATTAAAAAAAGGAAAAAGAAAGAAAATTTTTTTCAATTTTGGAATTTCCCGGGGAAAATTTTTTCAAAAAGCCCAAAAAAAATTTTTTTTTCATTTTTTAAATTGGTAAATAATCCCGTCTCCGGCAAAAAAAAGCAAAGAAAAGATTTTTTAAATTTTTGGAAATTTGGGGTAAAAAATTTTTTTTTCCCCGGAAAAAAAAGGGAAAATTTTTTTTTAATTTTTTAATCGGGGTAAATAATTTCCCGTCCCTGGAAAACAAACAGGAATATTTTTCAATTTTTGATTTGGGGGGAAAAAATTTTTTTTCCAAAAAAAAAAAAAAATTTTTTACATTTTGAATTTTGGGAAATAATCCCGTCTCAGGAAAACAAAGCAAGAAAAAATTTTAATTTTTTTTAAATTTGGGGTAAAATGGGTTTTTTTTCCCCACAAAAAACAAAAAAAATTTTTTTTTTTTTTATCGGGGTAAATAATTTTCTCAGGCCAAAACAAGCAAGGAATTTTTTTCAATTTTGAATTTGGGTAAAAAAAAATTTTTTTTTCAGAAAAAAAAAAAGGAATTTTTTTTTCAAATTTTTTAATTTGGGAAAAATTTTCCCGTCAATAACAAAAACAGGAAAAATTTTTAATTTTAATTTTTGTAAAATTTGGGGGGTTTTTTTTAAAAAAAACGCCAAATAAAAATTTTTTTTAATTTTTTTTTAAATTTGGGAAAAAAAAAAATTTTTCAACGGAAAAAAAACAAGGATATTTTTCAATTTTAATTTGGGGGGGGGGGGGGGGGGGGGGGGGGGGGGGGGGGGGGGGGGGGGGGGGGGGGGGGGGGGGGGGGGGGGGGGGGGGGGGGGGGGGGGGGGGGGGGGGGGGGGGGGGGGGGGGGGGGGGGGGGGGGGGGGGGGGGGCCCCGGAAATTTTTATTTAATTTGTTTTTTTTTTTTTTTTTTTTTTTTTTTTTTTTTTTTTTTTTTTTTTTTTTTTTTTTTTTTTTTTTTTTTTTTTTTTTTTTTTTTTTTTTTTTTTTTTTTTTTTTTTTTTTTTTTTTTTTTTTTTTTTTTTTTTTTTTTTTTTTTTTTTTTTTTTTTTTTTTTTTTTTTTTTTTTTTTTTTTTTTTTTTTTTTTTTTTTTTTTTTTTTTTTTTTTTTTTTTTTTTTTTTTTTTTTTTTTTTTTTTTTTTTTTTTTTTTTTTTTTTTTTTTTTTTTTTTTTTTTTTTTTTTTTTTTTTTTTTTTTTTTTTTTTTTTTTTTTTTTTTTTTTTTTTTTTTTTTTTTTTTTTTTTTTTTTTTTTTTTTTTTTTTTTTTTTTTTTTTTTTTTTTTTTTTTTTTTTTTTTTTTTTTTTTTTTTTTTTTTTTTTTTTTTTTTTTTTTTTTTTTTTTTTTTTTTTTTTTTTTTTTTTTTTTTTTTTTTTTTTTTTTTTTTTTTTTTTTTTTTTTTTTTTTTTTTTTTTTTTTTTTTTTTTTTTTTTTTTTTTTTTTTTTTTTTTTTTTTTTTTTTTTTTTTTTTTTTTTTTTTTTTTTTTTTTTTTTTTTGAAATATGGTTTTTCGGGTCTCACGGAAAACGACAAGAGTAGGAAAATTTATTTTACATTTTTGTAATCTGTAGGTCAAACTACATCCAAACATGTACAATACATGTGCCTAATACTATAGCAACGGAGATGATTTTTCAATTTTGCAGATTTTGCGGTTAAATATGGTTTTTCGGGTTCACGGAAAAAAAAGACAAGAGCTAGGAAAATTTATTTTACATTTTTGTTAATCTGTAGGTCAAACTACATCCAAACATGTACAATACATGTGCCTAAATATATAGCAACGGAGATGATTTTTCAATTTTGCAGATTTCGCGGTGAAATGGTTTTTCGGGTCTCACGGAAAAACGACAAGAGCTAGGAAAATTTATTTTACATTTTTGTAATCTGTAGGTCAAACTACAAACCAAACATGTACAATACATGTGCCTAAATACATAGCAACGGAGATGATTTTTTAATTTTGCAGAAATTTTGCGGTGAAATATGGTTTTTCGGGTCACGGAAAAACGACAAGAGCTAGGAAAATTTATTTTACATTTTTGTAATCGTAGGTCAAACTACATCCAAAATGAAATACATGTGGGCCCAAAAAACTATTTGCAACGGGGGAGGGTTTTTTTAATTTTGCAGATTTCGCGGTGAAATATGGTTTTTTTTGGGTCTCACGGAAAAAAGACAAGAGCTAGGAAAATTTATTTTACATTTTTGTAATCTGTAGGTCAAATACATTCCAAAATGTACAATACATGTGCCTAAATACTATAGCAACGGAGATGATTTTTCAATTTTGCAGATTTCGCGTGTTAAATATGGTTTTCGGGTCTCACGGAAAAACGACAAGAGCTAGGAAAATTTATTTACATTTTTGTAATCTGTAGGTCAAACTACATCCAAACATGTACAATACATGTGCCTAATACTATAGCAACGGAGATGATTTTTCAATTTGCAGATTTCGCGGTGAAATATGGTTTTTCGGGTCTCACGGAAAAACGACAAGAGCTAGGAAAATTTATTTTACATTTTTGTAATCTGTAGGTCAAACTACATCCAAACATGTACAATACATGTGCCTAAATACTATAGCAACGGAGATGATTTTTCAATTTTGCAGATTTCGCGGTGAAATATGGTTTTTTCTTCGGTCTCACGGAAAAACGACAAGAGCTAGGAAAATTTATTTTTACATTTTTGTAATCTGTAGGTCAAATACATCCAAACATGTACAATACATGTGCCTAAATACTATAGCAACGGAGATGATTTTTCAATTTTGCAGATTTCGCGTTGAAATATGGTTTTCGGTCTCACGGAAAAACGACAGAGTAGGAAAATTTATTTTACATTTTTGTAATCTGTAGGTCAAACTACATCCAAACATGTACAATACATGTGCCTAAATACTATAGCAACGGAGATGATTTTTCAATTTTGCAGATTTCGCGGTGAATATGGTTTTTCGGGTCTCACGGAAAAACGACAAGAGCTAGGAAAATTTATTTTACATTTTTGTAATCTGTAGGTCAAACTACATCCAAACATGTACAATACATGTGCCTAATACTATAGCAACGGAGATGATTTTTCAATTTTGCAGATTTCGCGGTGAAATATGGTTTTCGGGTCTCACGGAAAAACGACAAGAGCTAGGAAAATTTATTTTACATTTTTGTAATCTGTAGGTCAAACTACATCCAAACATGTACAATACATGTGCCTAATACTATAGCAACGGAGATGATTTTTCAATTTTGCAGATTTCGCGGTGAAATATGGTTTTTTCGGGTCTCACGGAAAAACGACAAGAGCTAGGAAAATTTATTTTACATTTTTGTAATCTGTAGGTCAAACTACATCCAACATGTACAATCATGTGCCTAAATACTATAGCAACGGAGATGATTTTTCAATTTTGCAGATTTCGCGGTGAAATATGGTTTTTCGGGTCTCACGGAAAAACGACAAGAGCTAGGAAAATTTATTTTACATTTTTGTAATCTGTAGGTCAAACTACATCCAAACATGTACAATACATGTGCCTAATACTATAGCAACGGAGATGATTTTTCAATTTGCAGATTTCGCGGTGAAATATGGTTTTTCGGGTCTCACGAAAAACGACAAGAGCTAGGAAAATTTATTTTACATTTTTGTAATCTGTAGGTCAAACTACATCCAAACATGTACAATACATGTGCCTAAATACTATAGCAACGGAGATGATTTTTCAATTTTGCAGATTTCGCGGTGAAATATGGTTTTTCGGGTCTCACGGAAAAAACGACAAGAGCTAGGAAAATTTATTTTACATTTTTGTAATCTGTAGGTCAAACTACATCCAAACATGTACAATACATGTGCCTAAATACTATAGCAACGGAGATGATTTTTCAATTTTGCAGATTTCGCGGTGAAATATGGTTTTTGGGTCTCACGGAAAAACGACAAGAGCTAGGAAAATTTATTTACATTTTTGTAATCTGTAGGTCAAACTACATCCAAACATGTACAATACATGTGCCTAAATACTATAGCAACGGAGATGATTTTTCAATTTTGCAGATTTCGCGGTGAAATATGGTTTTTCGGGTCTCACGGAAAAACGACAAGAGCTAGGAAAATTTTTTATTTTACATTTTTGTAATCTGTAGGTCAAACTACATCCAAACATGTACAATACATGTGCCTAATACTATAGCAACGGAGATGATTTTTCAATTTTGCAGATTTCGCGGTGAAATATGGTTTTTCGGGTCTCACGGAAAAACGACAAGAGCTAGGAAAATTTATTTTACATTTTGTAATCTGTAGGTCAAACTACATCCAAACATGTACAATACATGTGCCTAATACATAGCAACGGAGATGATTTTTCAATTTTGCAGATTTCGCGGTGAAATATGGTTTTTCGGGTCTCACGGAAAAACGACAAGAGCTAGGAAAATTTATTTTACATTTTTGTAATCTGTAGGTCAAACTACATCCAAACATGTACAATAATGTGCCTAAATACTATAGCAACGGAGATGATTTTTCAATTTTGCAGATTTCGCGGTGAAATATGGTTTTTCGGGTCTCACGGAAAAACGACAAGAGCTAGGAAAATTTATTTTACATTTTTGTAATCTGTAGGTCAAACTACATCCAAACATGTACAATACATGTGCCTAATACTATAGCAACGGAGATGATTTTTCAATTTTGCAGATTTCGCGGTGAAATATGGTTTTTCGGGTCTCACGGAAAAACGACAAGAGCTAGGAAAATTTATTTTACATTTTTGTAATCTGTAGGTCAAACTACATCCAAACATGTACAATACATGTGCCTAATACTATAGCAACGGAGATGATTTTTCAATTTTGCAGATTTCGCGGTGAAATATGGTTTTTCGGGTCTCACGGAAAAAACGACAAGAGCTAGGAAATTTATTTTACATTTTTGTAATCTGTAGGTCAAACTACATCCAAACATGTACAATACATGTGCCTAATACTATAGCAACGGAGATGATTTTTCAATTTTGCAGATTTCGCGGTGAAATATGGTTTTTCGGGTCTCACGGAAAAACGACAAGAGCTAGGAAAATTTATTTTACATTTTTGTAATCTGTAGGTCAAACTGTAGGTCAAACTACATCCAAACATGTACAAAACTGTGCCTAAATACTAAAGCAACGGGATGATTTTTCAATTTTGCAGATTTCGCGGTGAAATAAAAGGTTTTTTTTTCGGGGTCTCACGGAAAAACGACAAGAGCTAAAAATTTATTTTACATTTTTGTAATCTGTAGGTCAAACACATCCAAACATGTCAATACATGTGCCAATACAAAAGCAACGAGATATTTTTCAATTTTGCAAGTTTCGCGGTGGGAAAAATGGTTTTCTTGGTCTCACGGAAAAAACAAGAGCTAGGAAAATTATTTTACTTTTGTAATCTGTAGTCAAACTACATCAAACTTTCAATACATTGCCTAATACATACAACGGAGATTTATTTTTCAATTTTGCAGATTTCGCGGTGAAATATGTTTTTTCGGTCTCACGGAAAACGACAAGCTAGAAAATTTATTTTACATTTTTTAATCTGTGGTCAAACTACATCCAAACATGTCAATACATGGCTAAATACTATAGCAACGGAGATATTTTTCAATTTTCAGATTTCGCGTGAAATATGGTTTTTTTTGGGTTCGGTCTCACGGAAAAACAAGAGCAAAGGGAAAAATTTATTTTACATTTTTGAATCTGTAGGTCAAACTACACCACAGTCAATACAGTGCTAATACTAACAACGGAGATGATTTTTCAATTTTGGGAGATTTCGCGGTGAAATATGGTTTTCCGGTCTCACGGAAAAAGACAAGAGCTAGGAAATTTTTTTACATTTTGTAATCTGTAGGTCAAACTACATCCAAACATGTACAATACAAAGTGCCTAATACTAGTCAACGGAGATGATTTTTCAATTTTGCAATTTCGCGGTGAAATAGGTTTTTTTTTCGGTTCCACGAAAAACGACAAGAGCTGGAAAATTTATTTTACAATTTTTGTAATCTTAGGGCAAACTACAAACCACAATGCAACAAAATGTGCCTAATACTAAAAGCAACGGAAAATGATTTTTCAATTTTGCAGTTTTCGCGGTGAAATATGGTTTTTCGGGTCTCACGGAAAAACGACAAAGAGCTAGGAAAATTTATTTTACATTTTTGTAATCTGTAGGTCAAACTACATCCAAACATTGTACAATACAAAAGTTGTAATTTTTCTATACAACGGAGATATTTTCAATTTTGGGAGATTTCGGCGGTAAATAAAAGGTTTTTTTTCGGTCTCACGGAAAACGACAAAAGCTAGGAAAATTTAATTTTACATTTTGTAAAACTTAGGTCAAAACTACATTTCCCAAAAATGTACAATACATGTGCCTAAACTATAACACGGAGATGAATTTTTCAATTTTGCAGATTTCGCGGTGAAATAAAGTTTTTCGGGTTCCAAGGAAAAACGACAGAGCTAGGAAAATTTATTTTACATTTTTGTAATCTTGGTCCAACACATCAAACTGTACAATCATGGCCTAAATACTATAAAAACGAGATATTTTCAAATTTGGAGATTCCCCGTGAAAATGGTTTTTTCGGGTCCACGGAAAAACACAAGAGCTAGGAAAATTTATTTACATTTTTGGGAATCGTAGGTAAACTACATCCCAAAAATTAAAAAATCATGTGCCTAACTCTATACAAAAGGAATGATTTTTTAATTTTGCAGATTTCGCGGTGAAAAATGGTTTTTTGGGGCCAGGGAAAAAAAAAGGCAGGAAAATTTATTTTACATTTTTGTAATCTGTAGGGGAAACTACATCCAAACATTCAATCATGTGCCAATACTTTCAACGGAGAGATTTTTTCAATTTTGCAGATTTTGCGTGAATAGGTTTTTTGGGTCCACGGGGAAAAACCCCAAAACTAGGAAAATTTTTTTTCATTTTTGTAACTGTAGTCAAACTACACCCCCATGGCATACTGTCCTAATCATAGCCAAAGGAATGATTTTTTAATTTTGCAGATTTTCGCGTGAAAAAATGGTTTTTCGGGGCTCACGGGAAAAACGAAAAAGAGCTAGGAAAATTTTTTTTTACATTTTTGTAATCTGTAGCCCCAAAATACATCCAAAATGTCAATACATGTGCCCAATACTAAGCAAGGAGTTTATTTTCAAATTTTTAGATTTCCCGGGGAAATATGGTTTTTCGGGGGCTCCGGGAAAAAAACAAGAGCTAGGGAAAAATTTATTTTACATTTTGTAATCTGTAGGTCAAACTACATCCAAAAAATGTACAATACATGTGCCTAATACTATCCCAAAGGAGAAAATTTTCAAATTTTTCAGATTTCGCGGGAAATATGTTTTTCGGGTCTCACGGAAAAACGACAAGAGCAAGGAAAATTTATTTTACATTTTTGTAATCTGGGTCAAACTCATCCAAACATGTACAATCAAAGTGCCCAAAATACATACAACGGGGATGTTTTTTTTAATTTTGAGATTTCCGGGAAATAGGTTTTTTTTGGGTCTCACGGAAAAACACAAGAGCTAGGGAAAAATTTTTTTTTTACATTTTTGTAATCCGTAGGCAAACTACATCCAAACATGTACAAACATGTGCCTAATACTATACAACGGAGATGAATTTTTCCCAATTTTTTCAGATTTCGCGGGGAAAAATGGGTTTTTTGGGGCCACGGAAAAACGACAAGAGCAGGAAAATTTATTTTTTCATTTTTGTAATCTTTAGGGCAAACTACATCCAAACATGTACAAAACATGTGCCCAAATACTATAGCAACGGAGAGATTTTCAATTTGCAGATTTCCGGTGAAAATGGTTTTTTTTTGGGGCTCACGGGAAAAAAAGAAAAGCAGGAAAATTTATTTTACATTTTTTAACGTATCAAAATACATCCAAACATGTCAATACTGTGCCAATACTATAGCAACGGAGAGATTTTTTTATTTTTTCGATTTCGCGGTGAAATAAAGGTTTTTGGGTCTCAGGAAAAACGAAAGAGCTAGGAAAATTAAATTTTTAAATTTTTGTAATCTTTGGTCAAACTACACCACATTCAAAAATGTGCCCAATACTATGCAACGGAGATGATTTTTCAAATTTTTTCAGATTTCGCGGTGAAATAGGTTTTTTTTGGGTCCAGGAAAAAACAAAAAACGGAAAATTTATTTTCATTTTTTTAATCTGTAGGTCAAACTACATCCAAATGTCAATACAGTGCCAATTTCTATAGCAACGGAGAATTTTTCAATTTTTCAGATTCGCGGTAAATATGGTTTTTTCCCGGGGCCCCACGGGAAAAAGACAAGACAAAAATTTTTTTACATTTTTGAACGTAGGTCAAACTACATCCAAACATGTAAAAATACATTGCCTAAAACTATAGCAACGAGTGATTTTTTTTTTTTGCAATTTCGCGGGGAAATATGGTTTTTCGGGTCTCAGGAAAAACGAAAAAGAGCTAGGAAAATTTATTTTTCATTTTTTTTAATCGAGGCAAACACATCCCTGTCAATACATGTGCCCTAATCA
>JAMCCL010001004.1:0-10854 GCA_024516035.1 Bactericera cockerelli
ATTTTAAAACTCAATTTTTAAAAAACCAAAATTCAAGTTCTCGGTTTTTAATTCCCAAAAATTTACCACAGAATTAAAAAAATTTTCCTTTTTTTCTTAAACCCACAAATTTTATTTTACCCAAAAATATTCCCGAAAAATAAACAATTTTGTTTATAGACAACACATTCAAATTAAAAAAAATTCCCAGTTCAAAATTCTCCCCAGGTTTTTCCTTTCATTAAACCAAAAAAAAATTTCCAATTTCATTTTTTCCGGGCGCATTTCCTGAATTTACCAAATTCAAAAATTAAAAAAAATTTTCCCTTGGTTTTTTTTCCCTAGACAAAAAAATTTTTTCCCAAAATTCCCAAAAATTTAAAAAATTCCCTTGATTTCTGAACCCATAAAATATTTTGAAAACTACAATTAAAAATATTAATTTTCAAATTTTCCCCTTTTTTTTTGAAAAATCCCAAATTTCAAAATTTAAAAAAAATTTTCCTTGCTTTGGTCTTTTTTGGAAAAGAAAAAAATTTCCCAAATTCAAAATTAAAAAATTTTTTGGCTGGGTTTTTTACCCAAGAAATTTCCCAATTTAAAATTAAAAATTTTCCTTTTTCCTTGACCCACAAATTTTAGGGATTTGCAAAATTAAAAAAAATTTTTAATTTTACCCCTTTTTTTTTTGTGAGACTGAAAAAAATTTTACCCCAAAATTAAAAAATTAAACTTCCGTTTTTCGTTTACCAAAAACATTATTCCCAATGGTTAAATTTACCCAAATTTTAAAAAAGTAAAAATTTTAGCAAGTTTTTGTGGGAATTACCAATTCAACAAAATTAAAAAAAATTTCCTCCCCTTTTGTTCCTAAACCAATCCCAATTTAGGATTTCCTAAAATTTTTAAAAAAAACATAATAAACATTTTGTTTTTTTGGAAGAAAACAAAATAAATTAATTTAAATTTAAATTTCCGTTGCTTAGAAAAAAAACATTATTCACATTAGGATTATTTATCAATCAATCTTAAAAAATTTTTCAGCTTGGATTTTTCCTAACGAAAAAAATAATAAAGAAATTTCAATCATTCGTTTTTCTAGACAAACAATTCCCGGAAAGAATTGAAATACCCGTTTCAAATAAAATTTACTTATGGTTTGTGACCATACAAAGGAAAAAAAAATTCAAATTTTTTTTCCGTGACGAAAAATTTCACGCATTGAAATTGAAAACACTCCGTTATAAATTAACCAGTTTTTCCCTTTTTTTGATAAAAAAATTCAAATTTTAATTAAAAATTTCTTTTTTTTGTATGAAACGAAAACATTTAGCGAAAAATTTAAAAAAAAAAAAAAATTCCTTTTAACTTTGCCAATTTTCCAAATTTTACCCAAAACCAAAATTAAAAATTTTTAGCTTGTCGTTTTTCCTTGACCAAAAATATTACCCAAAATGAAATAAAAATACTCCTGTTTAAATTTAAATTTTCCACACTGGATTTTTGCACGATAAACCCCAAAAAAAAAATTTCTGCTTTTGGATTTTCACAAAAAAACATATTATCCCAGATTACAAATTGAAAATATTTTTTTTGTTTTAAAGAAAAAATTTTACTGGTTTCCAAATTAAAAAAATTTCCTTCATTCTTTCTTGAAAAATTTCCCAATACTTACCAAAATTTTAAAAAAATTTCCTCATTTCATTTTTAATTTTTAAACCATTGCTAATTCCCAAAAATTTAAAAAAATTTTCCCTTTAAATTTTAAAAAATTTTTTTGCGAAAAAACAATTAAAACCCAAAAAGGATAATTAAATCTTTAAAAATTAAACATTTTCCCCTTAAATTCCAAAAATAAAAATTTTTAAAAATTTAAATTTGTGTTTCCGTAACCAAAACATAAAATGAAAATTTTTCTACCGTTTTTTGGATTTATCTTTTTTTTGTTTAATAAAAATAAATTTAATTTTAATTTAATTTTGAACAAAATTTTTCCGGGGGTCCCAAAAAAATTAAAATTCCAATTTTTTATTAGTTTTAAACTTTTACCATTTTCCAAAAAAAATTCCCAATTAAAAAATTAAATAAATTTCAGTTTGTTTCGAAACCCAAAATTTTTTCCCAACTAAATTAAAATAAATCTCCTTTTAATTACCATTTTGAAAATTTTACATCAAAATAAAAAATTTTAAAAATTGTTTCAATTAAAAATTTAAAATAAAAATTTTTTTCTTGAATTAAAAATTTTCATTGCAAAATTCTAAAGAAAAATCTGTTTTGGGAAAAAATTAAAAAATTTTTAATTTCAAGGTTTTTCCGGAAAATAAATTTTTCCCGCGTTCGAAATAAAAAAATTTCCCTTTTGTTTGAAAATAAAAATTATTTAAGTTAAAACCAGATTACAAAAATAAATTTTTTTACTTTTTTTGTAAACAAAAAACCATTTTTTTACCTAAAATCAAATAAAATCATTCTTCCTATTTAAAAATTATTCATAGTGTTAATATAAACAAAAAAATTAAAATTTATTTTAATTTCCTTTTTACTGAAACCAAAATTTCCCTTTTTTTCCCGCAAAAGAAAAATATTTCCGTACACTTTAAATGAAAGATTGGCCTAAGTTACAAAATTAAAAAATTTTACCCGGTGTTTTTTAAAAAAAAAATTTTCCCCGAATTAAAAATTAAAAATATCTATTTAGTTTAACCCAAAATTCCAATTTTGTTATTACTACGATCAAAAATTAAAAATTTTTGCTATTGGCATTCCGTAACCCAAAAAATTTTCCACAAATTAAAAGAAAAAAATCCCTTTTTTCTTGACCCTTTTTAATTAAAAATTTCTCAAATAAAAAATTTAAATAAAATTTTTATTTGTTTTTTCGATAAAAAAAAAATATTTACCGCAAATTTAAAATTAAAAAACTTTTTCCCTTTTGCAAAAAAATTTGCAAAATGTTGTTGTATAATACTTTAATTTTATCAAAATTCAAAAATATATTTCCTCCCGATTCCCAAAATTAAAACCTTCTTTAAATTAAAAAAAATATTCCCTTTGCATTGTAAAATTGTAAGGGAATATTTCCCGTATTGGTTTTCCATTAAAAAAATAAAAAAATTTTTCAATTCTTTTTCCAAAAAAAACCCTTTTCCCCCGATTGCAAATGAAAACATTTCCCAATATAAAGAAAATTTTTCCTTAGGATTTTTTTGCCCTTTAAAAAATTAAAAATTTTTAAAAATTTAATTTTTTGACAAAATCCTTTTTACCGCAAATTCAAAATTAAAACATTCCTTTTAGTATTAAACCCCTTTTGCAAGTAATGATAGTTCCGTTAAAAAAAAATAATTACATTTTTTTAAAACCCAAACCCTTTTTCAACCCAAAATTAAAATTTAAAAATTTCGTTGAAATTACACAATGTAATAATTTTTGTTTGCCCTTTAAAATTTAAAAAAAATTTCCAGCGGGTTTTTTTAACCCCAAAACCTTTTCCCGCAAGAAATAAAAAATTCCGGATGCTTAAACTTAAAATAATTCATTAAGGTTTTTGTTTCCCATTCCAAAATTAAAAAATTTTTCCTTTCAAAAGAAAATCTTTTTAACTAAAATTGGGAAATTTTTTTCCTTAAATTAAAAAAAAATTTGTTTTACCATTTTTCAAAAAGAAAAAATTTTTCCTTACAAAAAAAAAACCAATTCCCAAATTAAAATGAAAAAACCCTTTGCTAAGTACTAAAATTAAAAAATTTTTAGTTTGGGTTCAAAATAAAAAAAATTTCCCGTTTTTCCAAAGAAAAAAATTCTAAATTCTTTAAAAGGAAAAATATTTTGAAAAACCAAAATGAAAAAATTCCTTGCTAAATTCAAAAAAAAATTTCCTACGATTTAAAATGAAATATTCTGTTTACCTAAACAAAAAAAAATTTCCTGATGTTTTAAAAAAATTAAAAAATTTTGTTTCTTAACCAAAAAATAAATTATTTTAATTTGTCAAATTAAAAAATTTAAATTATACCATACCCAAAAATTATAATTTTACCCGTTAAATTTAAAAAAATTTTACTTGGAAATTTTCTAAGAAAAATTAATTTTAAATTAAAAATTTAAATTTTTTTCTAAGAAAAACATATTTCACACTAAATTTTAATAAAATAAAATTTTTATATATTGATGTTTTGAAAATGAAAATTACCTCAGATTCAAAAATTAAAAAATTTTCCTTGGTGTTTTTGTCAGAAAAAAAAAATTTTCAACCGAACTGCAAAAAAAAACCCCTTTTTACCCAAGACTTGTTTCATTTTGATAAGTTTACACAATTAAAAATTTAAATAAATTTTCCTGTTTTTTTGGGAAAAAAAAACAATTTTTTAAAATTTAAAAATAATTCCCTGCTAAATTAAAAATTTTTTATTATTTAAAAAAAATTTATAAAAAATTTTACATTTTTTTAACTGAAATATTACCCAATTGCTATTGAAAAAAATCACCGTTCTAAATTTAAAATTTTCCGTTTGGTTAGTTACCAGACAAAGAAATTATTTTCGTTTTCCTTAACCAAAAAAAAATTTTTTCACCCCGGGTTGAAAAAAAATAACCCAAATTAAAATTTTGCCCTGTTTTGTTTCCCCAGAAAAAATATTAAAAAATTTCATTGGTTTTTGGGAAAATGAAAAAAATTCACAATTGGAAGAAAAAAAATTTTTTAAAATTAAAAAAAAATTGCCATAATTTTTGAAAAAAAAAAAAATTTCCAAATCCTTTTTCTCCCCTTTTTCCCCCCCCTTTTTTTTTTCCCGAAATTTAAAATTAAAAAAATTGTTCCTTTTTTCTTTTTTAAAAACCCCAAACCCCAATTTCAATTAAAAAAGAAATTTAAAATAAGTTTTTAAAGAAAATAAAAAACAGAAATATTACAAATTTTTTAAATTTTAACAACCCTGTATTTTAAATGTTTTCAAAACCATTATGTAATAAATTATTAAACATTTTTGAACTTAACCATTTTCCAATTAAAAAAATTTACTAAATTCAAATTGAAAATTTTTGCCCGTAAATATTTGGAAAAAAAAATTTACCAATTCAAAAATTTAAAATTTTCCCCATATATATTTAGGACGAATTAAAATTATTTTTTTATAGAATTAAAAAATTTCCAATTTGGGTTTTATTTGAACAAAAAATTCACTTAAGTATTGCACAATTGAAATTAAAGATAGTCTACCTGTTTAACTATAAAAATATTTCTTTCCCAACTGGAAAACAATTTCACCGCGTTCTGAATTAAAAAATTTCACCCTTTATTTTTAAAAATTAAAATGTATATTATTTACTAATTAAATATTGTGACCAATATCCATTTAAAAAATTTCAATTAAATTATTTCCTTCTTAAAAAAACATTTTCATTTGTTTTTTTAAAATTTAATAAAAAATTTTAATTTTATTTTTAAGAAAAAAATGTAAAATTTTTTTAAAACGATTTTCCCAAAAAAAATTTAAAAATTTAAAATTGTTTTTACTAAAATTTAAAAAAACCCCCGATTTCTTTGAAAATTTAAAAATTCAGGATTAATTAAAAATCCTTTTTTTTAAATTTGACAAAATTCATGAAATTTTATAAATTATTCGTGAATTTTAAAAATTTTTTTATGGAGAAATTCCAATTTTCGAAAAAAAATTAATTTTCCCTTTTCCTAATAAAAACATATTAAAAAAATTTTTACTTAGGATTCTTGAAAAATTAAAATGGTTTTCCAAAAATTAAAAATTTTTTGAAGAAAATAAATTTCCCTTGGAGTATTTGAACGTTAAAATATTAAAATTTTCAAAAAATAATTTTCCTAAAAAAAACATTTTCCGTATTGAAATCCCTACCCAAAAAATTTTAAATCCTTTTTAATTCAAAACCCTTTTCCACGTGAATTTAATAAATTATTCGTTTATTATTAAAATATCCATTTCGAGAAATTAAAATTAAAACCCTTTTTTTTATTAGAAATTTTTTCCGTGAATTTGCCAATTCACAAATTTAAAAATTTTACCACTGTTTTATGTTTGAATAAAAATTTGGTTAGGGATAAAACATTTAAAAAATTTTTTTCCCCATTCAAATAAAACCTTAAAAACTTTCAAATGAAATTTTTCAATACAAAAATTAAATTTGGTTTTTTCCAACCCAAAAAAAATAAATTAAATTTCTTCCTTTAAAACCATTTCAATTGATGATTACCTCGATAAAAAAAATTTTTGTGGTTTTTCCAGACCCAAAAAAAATTTTGCGTTCTCAAAGAAAAATTTCCCAACTTAAAAAATACTTGGTAGTTTACCAGATTAAAATTAAAAAATTTCCTAGTTGGTTTTAAACCAAAACATTTCCGGAACCAAAAAATATTCCGCAATTTCCCTTTTAAAATTTTTGCTAAGATTAGAAATTAAGTATGTTTTGACTAAGATTTCAAAAATGTAAAAAAATTTTCCTACCTTGTCGTTTTTCCGTGAGACCTGAAAAACCATATTTCACCGCGAAAACTGCAAAATTGAAAAAATCATCTCCCTTTTCAAGTCTTAGACCATGTATTGCACTGATGGGTGAGTTTGACCCACAGATTACAAAAATGTAAAAAAAATTTTTCCCAGCCTTGTGTTTTTCCCTGAGACCCCAAAAACCAAATTTTACCGCGAAATCTGCAAAATTTTAAAATCATCTCCGTTGCTATGTACTTAGACCATGTATTGCAAAAATGTATGGATTGTTTGACCACAAATTTTCAAAATGTAAAATAAATTTTCCTAGCCTGGGTTTTTCCTGAGACCCGAAAAACCCTATTTCACCCAAAATTTTCAAAATTGAAAAACATCTCCGTTGCATATACTTAGACACTGTATTTTCCATGTATGGATGAGTTTGACCTACAGATTACAAAAATGTAAAATAAATTTTTAGCTTGTGTTTTTTGTAGACCCGAAAAAACCCTATTTTACCCCGAAATCTGCAAATTAAAAATTCTCCGTTCTATAGTACTTAACACATGTATTGCACATGTATGGAAGTATTTGACCTACAGATTACAAAAATTAAAAAAAATTTTTTGACTTGGGGGTTTTTTCCCGGGGACCCAAAAACCATTTTCACCGCGAAATCTGAAAATTTAAAAAAACACTCCGTTTATAGTACTTAGAAAATTATTGCACATTATTTTAGTAGTTTTTACCTACAATTAAAAAAGTAAAATAAAATTTTCCTAGCTTTGGGGTTTTTTTTTCCTGAACCCAAAAACCATTTTCACCGCGAAATCGCAAAATTGAAAAATCATTCCTTCTAAGTACTTTGACACTTTTATTGAATTAGGATGTAGTTTTGACCTACAGATTCAAAAATGTAAAAAAAATTTTCCTAGCCCTTGTGTTTTTCCGTGAGACCCGAAAAAACCATATTTCACCGCGAAATCTGCAAAAATTAAAAATCATTCCCCTTGCTAAGTACTTAGACAATGTATTTCAATGTATGGAGATTTAAATACAATTCAAAAAAGTAAAATAAATTTTCCTAGCCGGGTTTTTTTTCCGTAAACCCGAAAAACCATATTCACCGCGAAATTTTAAAAATTTAAAATCTCTCCCTTGCTATAGTACTTAGCCATTATTGCACATGTATGGATGTAGTTTACCACAGTTACAAAATGTAAAAAAATTTTTAGCTTGGGGTTTTTTTTGGGGGACCCGAAAAAACCAATTTCACCCGGAATCTGCAAAAATTTAAAAATCATCTCCGTTGTATAGTACTTAGACCCAAAAGTATTTCACATTAAGGGGTGTAGTTTGACCTACAGATTACAAAAATGTTTGTAAAATAAATTTTCCTAGCTTTGGTCGTTTTTCCGTGAGACCCGAAAAACCATATTTCACCGCGAATCTGCAAAATTGAAAAATCATCTCCGTTGCTATAGTACTTAGACACATGTATTGCACATGTATGGATGTAGTTTGACCTACAGATTACAAAAATGTAAAATAAATTTTCCTAGCTTGGTCGTTTTTCCGTGAGACCCGAAAAACCATATTTCACCGCGAAATTCTGCAAAATTGAAAAATCATCTCCGTTGCTATAGTACTTAGACACATGTATTGCACATGTATGGATGTAGTTTGACCTACAGATTACAAAAATGTAAAATAATTTTCCTAGCTTGGTCGTTTTCCGTGAGACCCGAAAAACCATATTTCACCGCGAAATCTGCAAAATTGAAAAATCATCTCCGTTGCTATAGTAACTTAGACACATGTATTGCACATGTATGGATGTAGTTTGACCTACAGATTACAAAATGTAAAATAAATTTTCCTAGCTTGTCGTTTTTCCGTGAGACCGAAAAACCATATTTCACCGCGAAATCTGCAAAATTGAAAAATCATCTCCGTTGCTATAGTACTTAGACACATGTATTGCAATGTTGGATGTAGTTTGACCTACAGATTACAAAATGTAAAATAAATTTTCCTAGCTTGTCGTTTTCCGTGAACCCGAAAAAACCATATTTCACCGCGAAATCTGCAAAATTGAAAAATCATCTCCGTTGCTATAGTACTTAGACACATGTATTGCACATGTATGGATGTAGTTTACCTACAGATTACAAAAATGTAAATAAATTTTCCTAGCTTGGTGTTTTTCCGTGGACCCGAAAAACATATTTCACCGCGAAATCTGCAAAATTGAAAAATCATCTCCGTTCTATATACTAAACATGATTGCACATGATGATGTAGTTTGACCTACAGATTACAAAATGAAATAAATTTCCTACCTGTCTTTTTCCGTGAGACCCAAAAACCATATTACGCGAAATCTCAAAATTGAAAAATCATCTCCGTGCTATAGTCTTAGCACATTATTGCACAGTATGGATGTGTTTACCTACGATTCAAAAATGTAAAATAAATTTCCTAGCTTGGTGTTTTTCCGTGAGACCCGAAAAACATATTTCACCGCGAATCGCAAATTAAATCACTCCGTGCTAAGTACTTAGACAATGTTTGCAATGTATGGTGTAGTTTGACCTACAGATAAAAAATGTAAATAAATTTTCCTACTTGTCGTTTTTCGTGAGCCAAAACCATATTCACCGCGAAATCGCAAAATTGAAAAATCCTCCGTGCTATGTACTTAGACACATATTGCACATGTATGGATGTATTAACCTACGATTACAAAAAGTAAAATAAATTTCCTAGCTTGTGTTTTCCCTGAGACCCGAAAACATATTTCACCGCGAAATCTGCAAAATTGAAAATCATCTCCGTTTTTTTTTTTTTTTTTTTTTTTTTTTTTTTTTTTTTTTTTTTTTTTTTTTTTTTTTTTTTTTTTTTTTTTTTTTTTTTTTTTTTTTTTTTTTTTTTTTTTTTTTTTTTTTTTTTTTTTTTTTTTTTTTTTTTTTTTTTTTTTTTTTTTTTTTTTTTTTTTTTTTTTTTTTTTTTTTTTTTTTTTTTTTTTTTTTTTTTTTTTTTTTTTTTTTTTTTTTTTTTTTTTTTTTTTTTTTTTTTTTTTTTTTTTTTTTTTTTTTTTTTTTTTTTTTTTTTTTATTACAAAAAAAGTAAAATTAATTTTTAGCTTGGTCGTTTTTCCGTGAGACCCGAAAAAAACCCTATTTTCACCGCGAAATCTGCAAAATTGAAAAATCATCTCCGTTGCTATAGTACTTAGACACATGAAATTGCACATGTATGGATTTTAGTTTGACCTACAGATTACAAAAATGTAAAATAAATTTTCCTAGCCTTTGGGCGTTTTCCGTGAGACCCGAAAAACCATATTTTAACCGCGAAATTTTGCAAAATTTAAAAATCATCTCCGTTGCTATAGTACTTAGACACATGTATGCACATTATGGATGTAGTTTGACCTACAGATTACAAAAATTAAAATAAATTTTCCTACACTTGTCGTTTTTTTTTCCGTGAGACCCGAAAACCATATTTCACCGCGAAATCTGCAAAATTGAAAAAATCATCTCCGTTGCTATAGTACTTAGACACATGTATTGCACATGTATGGATGTAGTTTGACCTAACAGATTACAAAAATGTAAAAAAAAATTTTCCTAGCCTTGTCGTTTTTCCGTGAGACCCGAAAAACCCTATTTCACCGCGAAATCTGCAAAATTGAAAAATCATCTCCGTTGCTATAGTATTAGACACATGTATTGCACATTATGGATGTAGTTTACCTACAGATTACAAAAAAGTAAAAAAAAATTTTCCTAGCTTTGGTCGTTTTTTTTTTCCCTGAGACCCGAAAAACCATATTTCACCGCGAAATCTGCAAAATTGAAAAATCATCTCCGTTGCTATAGTACTTAGACACATGTATTGCACATGTAAAGGATGTAAATTTGACCTACAGATTCCAAAAAAATTAAAATAAATTTTCCTACTACTTGTCGTTTTTCCGTGAGACCCGAAAAACCATATTTCACCGCGAAATCTGCAAATTGAAAAATCATCTCCGTTGCTATAGTACTTAGACACATGTATTGCACATGTATGGATGTAGTTTGACCTACAGATTACAAAATGTAAAATAAATTTTCCTAGCACTTGGGCGTTTTTCCGTGAGACCCCAAAAACCATATTTCACCGCAAATCTGCAAAATTGAAAAAAAATTCTCCGTTGCTATAGTACTTAGAACACATGTATTGCACATGTATGGATGTAGTTTGACCTACGATTAACAAAAATGTAAAATAAATTTTCCTAGCATTTGGGCGTTTTTTTTCCCTGAGACCCGAAAACATATTTTACCCGCGAAATCTGCAAAATTTAAAAATCATCTCCGTTGCTATAGTATTGACAATTATTGACATGTATGGGATTTTT
>JAMCCL010001005.1:0-10769 GCA_024516035.1 Bactericera cockerelli
TGACAAGCCCTTTCGAAAAAAATTATAATCGACATACTCTGTTGATATTGTTTGGGGTGGGTTTTTCGTCACCCACCCGGCGAAAAGTCCAAAAAATTTTTTAAAAAGAAAAAAAAATCCATTTTAACTTTTCGAAAGTTTTACCAAAGGGGGTTATTAAACAAATTTTTATTTTTCTAAAATTTAACGGAACGATTATAGGTAAAAATATATGGAAATTACGCGGGAACCCACCCTTTTTAAAAGAAGGGTAAGTCGTACTCACTGAAATTGTTGTAAGAATTCCTTTTAGACCTTTAAAACAATAGCCATAAGACTACCTTCTTTTTAAATTTTTTAAAGTTGGTCCTCCCCCCCTTACTGGGGCCGTGTAGGCAAATTTTTTTTGGCTAAAAATTAATCCCCCAAAAAATTAAGGAAAGGGGTTTTTGCGTTTTCTTGTATTTTACCTTCTCAATTGGGGGGGGGGGATTTTTGCCCCCCTTTTAATTTTTGTGTTACCTAAAAAGCACACTTAATAATAATAAAAAAACGTGAAAATGAATAAACATAAAAATTATCACGTGATGACTTGGATGAATGTAAAATACGGGTGATGAAACCACCCACCCACATCTTTTTCTCGAAAGGTTTTTGATTAGGATCAGAAACAAAAATTGGCCCCCAAAATTGAAGTCTAAAGTTTCAGGAAAATATTTTGCCCCGCCACGCCCCAAGGGCTTTTGGGGGGGACTGTCCGTTTTCCCAATTTTAAAGGAAATGCATTTTTTTTTTATTTTATTTAAAAACAGTAAAAAAGTGAAAACATTAAAAAAGAAAAAAAAATTCCCTTTGGGTTCGGCCCCGAAAAACACGGTTTTTAGAAGAAAATAGACCCGGGTTTGCGGAATCATTGGGGGCACCCGGAAAAACGTTGAAAAAAAAATTAAAAAATGTCAAAAGATAGGAAAGTTCTTTTTTAATTTGTGTACTTGTTTTTTTTTCTAAGGAAGTCAAGGCCTTAAAAGGTCATAAACTTTTTTTTTTAAAAACCAAAAGTCCAAAATTTTAAATTCGACTCCCTATTTTTTTTTCTTTTAAAAAAAGAGGAATTTTTTACAACAATGCAAAAAAATGAGTTTTTCTCGTTTTTTTTCCTTAAAAGGCAGACAATAACCCTGAAACGTTCATTTCCGGCGCGTGAGTCTCACACGAGTGGGAGGGGCAAAATTTTTCCCATGAAATTTCAACTTCATTTTGGGGGACAATTTTTTTTTTCAAGATCCTAACTCAAACCGTTTCGAGAAAAAATAGTGGCTGGGTTTTGATCACCCTGTTAAATTTAAAAACCCCCCTCTTTGTCGCCAATTTCAAAACTATTTTAGGAAGTCCAGACATTTTTTTTTTTTTTTTTTTTTTTTTGCCAGTGAATGAATAGAGCCAAATTTTTTCTGTGTAACTTTTTAGCGTCTTTTCTGAAAAAAAATTTCCAAAAAATATACAAACATTTAGAACCCCTACGCGTGAGCTAAAATTTTTTCACAGAACTTAATCTTTTCTCCCCCCGTGGGAAATTAGGCCGTTGATAAGATCTCCGATAAAAAAGCTATTTTTCAAAAATGAGGTATGTAAACGCTGAACCTTTTAAAAAATTAAACTAAAGTTTTTTTTGTTTATTTGCATGGTGAAATCAAGTTTTTTAATTTTTGAAAATTAAATTTTTTTCTTGATAATGACAACCTTTTTACATTGGTGGAGTGAACATTATTTGTAATGGATATTTTATTCTTAAAGGGAAAAAATGGTTAAAATTAATTCATCCACAAAAATTTTCATTTTTTATCTACCGATATTTTTTTGGGTCTTTTAAAAGGGGGAATTTTCCAAACGGGTTTTTTTGGGGGGAATTTTTTCCCATCCAAATTTTTTAAAAAACACTGAATGGGGGAAATAAGGGTCCTGGTATAAATTTGGTTTTTTAAAGGGGTACTTCGAAAAATTATTTTTTTTTCCTTTTTTTTTTCCCCCTGTTTTTAAAAAAAAGAGAATGGGGACAAAATGCCAGGGAAGGACTACCCGGGAGAGCATTTTGACTATAACTTAACTTTTAATGCCATTTAAAAAAAAAAATTATATTTTTCAAATGGAAAATAATCTGAAATAAAATGAAAAATCCTTTTATTTTTTTAAAGAAAAAAAAACTTTTTTTTACTTGCCAGGGGAAAGACAACTCTTCTGTGACGCACTTCCCCTAAAATCTTCAATCAAAAACAAAAATCGGAAAAAAAATAAAGGGAAATTAAATCACAACTTTCCCCTCCTTTCAAAGAGGACGTTACTCTCCCCTCTTTTGAAAAGGGAATAAAATGGCGCCAGGGAAGGACAAAAAATTGGGGAACACTTTAAATCAAATATAGAAATAATTGAAATGGAAAAAAAATAAAAAAAAATTTTTAATTTAAATTGTCTTCTTGCCTTTTTAAAAAATTAATTTTTTTTAAAAATTTTTTAAAAAGGGGAAATTTAGCTATTTAAATTTTTTAAAATTCAAAAAAGCGGGACAGGCCAAGGGCGGGCATTTGTGATATCAGTACTTTTTTTTTATAAAAATGATTAAAAAAAAGTTTTATGTCTTTTTCCAATAAGGGAATGATTTTTTTCATTTGACAGTTGATTTTTTTTTATTTTTTTCCCTTAACCCATTTGTTTTATTCAATAGGACACAAAAAACCAGTTTGGAAAATTCACCCTTACATATTTGAGTTTATCGCATGATGAGAGTTAGGGCCGAATTAAAAAACAGGATCAATTTTTTCCCTCCAGGGGTTTTTTTCCCTTTCCCTTTGCTTTTAACCACAAATAAGGGTTGGGGGGAAAAAGATTGCCCTGGCAAAAACCCCGCCCTTTTTGGGAGGAATTTTTGCTTCTTTCTCTTTTTTGTTCTTGTTTCTTTTCTCAATCTATTTAATTTTCTTTATAATTTTTATTTATTTATACTGTATAATTTTGTTTTACCTAAAAAGCATACATAAAATAATAAAACCCCCAGCCCCATTAACCCACACAACCTGGTTTGGGCTAGGAAAAGCCAGCATCGGGTTTTATTTTTAAAATTTTCTCTCATCCAAGTCCTGACCTCACTGCACTCAAACCCCTCACTAACGAAGAAAAACTTTGACCTTTACCAATTTTTAAATTTCGAGACACATCTCCTAGTTTTTTCACATTTTGTTTGAGTTTTTTTTTGGGACTGTTGGTGCTGTTCTATTTGCTCACATCCTGTGCTTTATCAAAAAGGGTTTAATATCCCAGACCCTAATTTGTTCACTTTCATGAAATTCAGGTCACCGTGTTACAAAGTTTGGACATCTGTCAGTCTCCAGTGTGCATAATTTTAAAAAAAGTCCTTCCAAAAAAATTATGTTTTTTTTTCGAGTGTGCATGATTTACAAAGGTTCTGGGCGCTGCTAACCTTAAAGCAGCTACTCATTTTTCCTCACAGGTATGAGTGGCCCCGAATACCCAAGTACAGAACAAAAAAATCTTGCCCTATGGGGGTCGAACCCCCGACACCCGCGTGCAAGGAGTCCTAATTTTTTCATACTCGGTTGGAACTTGTCTCGATCCTTAGCTCCCCGAATCCCTTCTTGAACTGTGTTTCCTGGGGGAAGAATAGAGAGAGGAGCGGAGAGGCAAGAACGAAGAAAGAAGAAAAAGAGAAAAAGGGGGGGAGAGAGAGGAGAGGAGTGAGAAGAGAGGAGAGAGAGAGAGGAGAAGAGGGAAGAAGCAAGGAGGGAAGAAGAGGGGAAAAAGAGAGGAGAGAGAGTGAGGGAGAGAGGGAGAAAAAAAAAGAAGAGGGAAAACAAGAAAAGGGGGGAAGAATAAGAAAAGAATTTTTAAATTTGAATTTTACAAAAACCAACAACAAATTTTCTTTTATCATCATAGGTAAGATCTAGAATTTTCAAAAAATGTGAACCCTTAATTCGATAGCTACGCGAGTCGGTTGAAAAATGTTTCTCGTAAGATCCCAAAGTAAGAAAAGCCAACGGGTGAAGATTCGCGAGCGCATTCCGGGGCCCAACCCGGGTAATGAGGGTAAAGGTTTGCAAGTTTCCCGCGAATGGAGGGGGCACGTAACACCCCGCAGATATGCCACGACGTTAACCTAAAAAAATTTTTTTTGGGAAAATAGGGTTTTTTTTAAATAACCCCCCTTGGGGAAAATGCAAGTAGCCTGGTTTTGTATTTTACTTTCGTTAATACTCTCTCAGGTTTTAAAACCCTGTTTAACGTTTCCCCCCCCACCAAAAAAAAAACCTGTCCCCAAAACTTTGAAAAAAAAAATATTTTCTTGCATTCAACCGGGGAACCACCCCTATTTGGATGCCTTCCCAAATCCTTGGGGGAGAATTTTTTATTTTCAAAAAAAAAAAAAATGTTTTTTTTTTCTTCTTCTATTAATGCTTTAAAAATTTTTTACTAACAGGGGTTTTTTCCGCCAAAAAAAAGTTTTAATGCTGTTAGGGATTTAAAATTTTTATTTTTTTAATTTTTTTTACAAGTTTTGACGGGGGGTATTCCCTTTATAAAATAATAAAATATAATAAAAAAACGCCTTAAAATTTATACTGCCCGATTAGGGCATTTAATCCCCTTATTCAGCGTAAGCTCAAGACTATTATTTTGGTAAAAATCCCAAAAGGGGGAGGATAACTTTCTGCCCTTTGGTTCCAGAGTGCCGCCTTTACCACGACTACAATTTTTTTAAAATTTTAAAATTATTTTTATTAAAAGTTTTTTTGGGGAATTTCCTTCTTTCCTTTCAAGGATAAGGAAAGTAAAAAAAAAAAAAATTTCATCCACTTAGAAATTTAGAACCACCCCTTTTTTTACTCATGTTGGTTTTTTACTTTCCCAGGGGATTATTCCTAGGTGTCCCTTTGAACGAAGCCCCATCAAGTTTGGGCATCCGCAGTTTCCATGTTTTTGCGGGAGAAATTTTTTTCCCGAGGAACAATTTTAAAATTACATTGCAAAAAAAGTGGGTGCCAATATTTTTTCTGCAAACGCTTCCCCTCCGCTTTCACTCCAAGGGTGGCGTCATCGTGAACGATGGTAGCCAGACAGTGGAGGAATGACTAAGCACTTCTTCCACTGTCTTTACAAGGAGGCCAATAATTGACAAGGGCCCCCAGAACCAACCCAAAATGCTGGTCTACTCGCTGTTTATAGTCCCCCAGCCAGACTGCTGGCTACTCCCGTTTATAGTCCTCCGCGTTTACAGATAGCTAAAGATTTAGCGCGCGATTAGCTCAGTGGTTAAGCACCGCTTCCATGCGGAAGGTCCCGGGTTCGTGCCGACAAAAATTTGTATTCTTAATTTGGTTACAATTGTTTTTTAAAGGGGGTACCCTCGGGGCGCTTGTGCTGGACCAGCACCTAATATGGAATAACGTGTCATTCCTCGCACATCAGAGATTAGGCATACTACGGAATAGGTAGGCTACAACACAGACCACAAGCGTCTACAGTAGCTCCTTTTTATGGCTACGAAAAAAAAAACGGCTGTGAAAAACTCATCTTTTTTTTTAATTAATAAAGGGAAGTAAACTTTATAGATAAGATAGGTAGAAAAATCCAATGAAAATTAAAAAAAAAACTAAAATGAGATTTACTTGCCCTAAAAAAAAAAAAATTCGATTTAAAAATCGTGTCCAAGAGCACACGTCAAATGTGACGTTCATTGTTAAAATTAGCTGTGTTGAGTATAATATATCCATTTCATATTAATTTATTTATTTTGTGATACCGAGGTGTATTTTTGTGCAATAGTTTTAAAATAAGAAGGAAATTTGTATGCACGCCTGGTATCTTTGAAATTATGCAATGTGCAATTCACTTCGTGAATGCTCTCGGAGTAAAGTCCGTTGAGTAGTAAGACCCTTTGGTCTTATGTCCATACACTTTGGTCTCATGTCCATACGGCCTTTTGGTCTTATTCCATACGGCCTTTTGGTCTCATGTCCATACGGCCTTTTGGTCTCATGTCCATACGGCCTTTGGTCTCATGTCCATACTTTTCCCTGCCTCGTCCCTGTAGTCGAACCCGCCTGCTTGAATCTCTCCTTCCGAAAATTTGTACCCGGTTTTGACTCCCTTATCCGGAGGCTCCTTTTGGGATTTTCTCTATAAACCGGTTCAGATTGAGGGTTGGATGAGATCTTGGGTAGGTACTCCTGGAGCCACGTATGAACTGGGCACTCTCTCCTTGAAATAGTAACCTGGAATTAGTAATATGTAGTTAGTAATATGGCTTTTCAGTTGTCTTGAAAATGCCTACAGGAGTAGGCGAAACATGTCGACTCTGTGAGCTTTTATACTTGTTTCCTTTAATAATTATAACTGTTCATATTTCAAATTTCTGTCGAGTGAAGACAAGTGTTTTTCTTCTTTTTCTCAATTATGTCGTTACTTGACAAAGTATCCCTCCTGCAAAAATATAATATGTAGTTGTTAAGGATCGAGCTTTAGCGATGTTTTCCCTAATAATAACAAAATTTAAAAGCGTCTATCGAAAAACAATGTATGTATAAAAGAAACTTTAGAATTGGTTTTACTTTTAGAAAATGTTTTTTTATTTTTAAAGAGCATTTCGCATTTTAGGCTCAATCCCAAAATTGTTGATCTTGTTTTATGTTGAACATGCTATTCCCAGAATTTTCATTTTCGGAAGAAAACGTAACTATGAATTTTACCTTTGTGAGTTGGACCATTTCTATCCCTTTACAAATACCTTATGCATCTACCCAAATTTTGAATATAGTGTGACTTTCCGTGTAGACATGGGTACGACACATTGCTTCTGTGACCTCCCGACATCCTGGAATAGCTGTATTTTTTCCCTTTACAAAGAAAGACAATGTAATTTAACAGCTCGTGCACGATGGACAGTGAAAACAACAGAGTGACCCCAGAGAGAGGAAAAGAGAAAAGAGAGGAAAAACGGAAGAAGAGGGCCCTGAGATCACCCTGCTTCCTAGCTACAGAATGACAACTTTCCCCCCGCTTCCCAGCTAACAAATGACAACTTTCACTCTGCTTCCTACTAGCAGAAGACAACTTCACCCCGCTTCCCAGCTAGCAGAATGACTTTTCACCCTGCTTCCTAGAACAGAATCAACTTCACCCTGCTTCCCAGCTAGCAGAATCACAACTTTTACTCGCTTTCCCACTAGCAGAATGACAAAATTTACCCTGCTTCCTAGCCAAAAGAAGAATTCACCCTGCTTCCTAGCTAAAAGAATGACAACTTCACCTGCTTCTTGCTAGCAGAATGACAACTTCACCCTGCTTCCCATAAAAAATGACAACTTCTCTACCGAAGACAGCTCGGTAGTTGAGAATTTCCATCTCAAGTTCTTCGCAAGTTTGCTTTTCTTTGCTCGTTTTTTTCAATTTTCAATAATGGTTTCTAAACTTTTATCACTAAAATGTTTTTCTTAAGTTGAACTTATATATTTTGCAGGAGTGAATTTGTTGGCATCTATTTTTACCTCTCGTACACTTC
The DNA here is from genome assembly GCA_024516035.1 of Bactericera cockerelli. Classification (NCBI taxonomy): domain Eukaryota; kingdom Metazoa; phylum Arthropoda; class Insecta; order Hemiptera; family Triozidae; genus Bactericera; species Bactericera cockerelli. The sequence continues at coordinate 7,550 of JAMCCL010001005.1, forward strand.
TTAATAGTGTACAGTGTTGTCTTTTGGTGTTTTCTTTTCTGTTCCTGGAGCGTGATTTCTTTCTGTAGTGGAAAAAATTGATAATTTGCTTCTAGGTCCATCAATAGTAGGTATGTTATTGTGTGAACTGGTAAAATTAAAGTTATTTTGAAATTCGAAGAAATTTTTCCATTTGAAATCTTTTTATAATAAAAATTCCTTGAAAATCTTTCCAAACACTAAATCGATGTTCAGGTTTTTTCCCACAACCGGGGGTTTTACCTTTTCAACAACCGGCTCCGTTAGTTTCAGATTTATTGAAGGGCACCCATTGGTTGGGTTAAAAGTAAGGGGGGATAAAAAAAAAACCCCCGACCCACAGTGAATAATATCTTTTATTTAATTTGAAGATAAAAAAAATCTTGGGCTTTTTGAATATATAAATTTCCAAGATCAAAATTTCATTACAATCAAGGCAAACATGCATTCAATATATCTACATTGCAGCAAGGACAAACATTTTGGAATACTAATAGTCATTTAATTAAATTCAATGAAAAATGAGTTGAATAAGAAAAAGAGAAAAAAGGCTCACTCTTATAATAATAATATTGCCTTATTTATACTGCCCGATTAGTATAATTTCCCAGCAGTAAGTCCAAGTTTTTATTATTGTGGTAAAAATCCCAAATTTGAAGATAAAAAAATCCTCAAATCCCCCTTCCTCTCGTCAAATTTCGTTGGAAAAATACATCAGCGAGTTTGTTGTTCGAACAAAATTTGACGGTTGAAATTTAATAATTTTCGGAATTTTCTGAGGCCCGGGACTCGAACACCGGACCTTTGCCCGGCAGCCCACTGCTCACCTTTCTTCACATACTCCTTGTGCTTGTACTTGAGTCCCGTCCGGTTCCTCTCATCATAGTCCCTCAGCACAATGTTCACATTCTTCTTGGCTTTCTCCTCCTTCTCCAGCTTGATTTTCTTCTCCTCCTTCAACAACTCGTCCGTGTCCATAGCGGACAAGTGAGCCATCTTCTCCATCTCATCCACCTGGGAAGTAATAATAATACTCTTTAGCGGAAGTTAACCACTAGGTGAGTTTAAAGCTCAAACTATTCTCTACTAACCACCGGCAGCGCAGAAAAACTGGACACTACTTTTTTTTTTTAATACTTTTTTCATCATTTATTTTTTATAAACATATAACAATTAACAAGCTGCTTTAATGTGTGGAGCAACCAGTGGCGGAAATATAGGCAAAATAAAATTTTAAAATTAATAGCTACTTGCAGCGACCAGTGGCGGCATTGTGAGAAGGAATATGAATATTGAAAAATGATTAAATTTGAAGTTTCGTATTGCCGAGCTACCCACTACATTTGGGACATAAAAAGACAAAGAAAAACCACATAGATGCAAACAAACAATCATCAGCATAGGGTGGCGTCATCGTGAACGATGGTAGCCAGACAGTGGAGGAATGACTCAGCACTTCTACCACTGTCTTTATAAGGAGGCTAATAATTGACAAGGCCCCCGATGCTGGTCTACTCCCTGTTTATAGTCCCCCGGCCAGACTGCTGGTCCACTCCTGTTTATAGTCCCCCAGCCGACTGCTTTTGTACTCCCTGTTTATAGTCCCCCGGCAAGACTGCTGGTCCACTCCTGTTTATAGTTCCCCCGGTCAGAATGTGGTCTACTCCCTGTTTATAGTACCCCAACCAGGCTGCTGGTCTACTCCCCGTTTATACTCCCCCAGCCAGACTGCTGGTCTACTCCCTGTTTATAGTACCCCAATCCAACTGCTGGTCTACTCTCTGTTTATAGTCCTCCAGCCAGATTGCTGGTCTACTCCCTGTTTATAGTCTCTCAGCTAGACTGCTGGTCTACTCCCCGTTTATAGTCCCCCAGCCAGACTGCTGGTCTCCTCCCTGTTTATAGTCCCTCAGCCAGACTGCTGGTCTCCTCCCTGTTTATAGTCCCCAGCTAGACTGCTGGTATACTCCTGTTTATAGTCCCCCAGCTAGACTACTGGTCTACTTTCTGTTTATAGTCCCCCAGCCAGACTGCTGGTCACTCCCTGTTTATAGTCCCCCAGCCAGACTTTTTCCTTTAGGATCAAATTAAAATAAAATTGAACCCCACAGCCCTTCACAACGCTTTGCAACACTTCCTATTTAAAGTTTGGGGGAAAATGTTGCATGCACTCAGTGAGACCCCGACTTGAGGAGGACAATTTTTAAGGTATGCATCATGCCTACAATTTTTTTCCGGAGTTTATACAAGTCATTACCTCCATTTCCTCCTCCCCCTCATACCTCCATTTCCTCCTCCCCCTCATACCTCCAGTTCCTCCTCCCCCTCATCCCTCCAGTTCCCCCCTCCCCCTCATACCCAGTTCCTCCTCCCCCATACCCCCATTTCCCTCCTCCCCCTCATACCTCCAGTTCCTCCTCCCCTCATACCCCAGTTCCTCCTCCCCCTCATAGTCCGCGTCCCTTTGGGGATCATCGGGAAACTTCTGGCCCTTTTTTCCTGCCTGGCCTCTTCTTCTTGGGGGGCGGCCTCTTTGCTGCTGGGGAAAAAGCATGGTATAATCAGTATAAACATAAAAGTTAAAGGTGCGTGAAGATAGCACCCGACATGTTTCAACCTCTCTCCTGGGGTTACGGTTTGGGAGTACAAAATTCAGGGTTTGTTGTTTCTATAACAGTAAAATAATTAGTACATTTAAATTATAGTAGGTGGTACAAATTCTAGCTTCAATTTTCGGGTGCTACTTCACGCACCGAAGTTAAGATAGTATTAAAATTAAGATGAAATTACTAACTTGTGGAAACATAACATGGATTAAAAAGCGTGACAAACTGTATTGTGATTTCAAGCAAATTGGACACTTAGGGTGGAATTGATAAAACGTTTTTTGTAATACCTCTGTGGCGCTAAGTCACGGTTTGCGTATTATGTAACAAGAGAAAAACCATCGCTTAGCAATCACTTAAAATTATAAATTTGTCTATTAATTTCTCCCTTAATCAAGTAGAGGTAATAATTTTCACCCGTGGCTCACAGAACCATACCTGACGTCTTTCGGCCGCGTTTTTTTTTGGTTTTGCTGTGACGCACTTGTATGAAACACCCCCAGGGGTCATTGGGTTGCGGTTGGTCAACCCCTGCCTGTACCGCCCCGGGCTAGGTAGAGGCAATGTTGTCCCTTTTGCTCCTGGTAGGAGAAAGA
>JAMCCL010001006.1:0-10753 GCA_024516035.1 Bactericera cockerelli
AAAGAGAAAGAGAAAGAGAAAGAAAGAGAAAGAGAAAGAGAAAGAGAAAGAGAAAGAGAAAGAGAAAGAGAAAGAGAAAGAGAAAGAGAAAGAGAAAGAGAAAGAGAAAGAGAAAGAGAAAGAGAAAGAGAAAGAAAAAAGAGAAGCGAAAGAGAAAGAGAAAGAGAAGATAAGATTAAGATTAAGATTAGATTAAGATAAATAAGATAGCACCAGGTTCCGGTTCTTGTCGTTCAGGAAGCTAGTGGCCAGGCCTGTGAAGAAGATAAGAGAAGATAAGATTAGATAAGAAAGAAAAAAAAAAAGAAAAATAAGAAAGAAAAAAAAGAAGAAAAAAATGTCCCTAAAAGTAAAAACAGTACTTACAGGGATTTACATCACATAAAAGAGACGATTTAAGAAATGTAGAAATAAATCTTAAAAATAAAAAAAAATAAAAAAAGATAAGATAGCACCAGGTTCCGGTTCTTGTCGTTCAGGAAGCTAGTGGCCAGGCCTGGGGAGGAAGTTTAAGATAAAAAATGTAGCGTTCTGTTGTGAATACTCTTGCTTACTTGCTTAAAACGGAAGGGGAATGTGGAAAAATGAGAACACAGGAACTTTATATGCAAAACTTAAGAAACTTTTTATAATTTGGACAACTTTTACTTTTTTTTTGAATTTATGAACAACGAGCGAGAGAGGACTGAAAAAACCAGCACAACTGAGGTTATGAGAATTCTTTTAACAGTGTTGCCATAAACACACCCGTAATACCCTTAATTACCCTGCGGGACATTGTGGGTAGTCCCAAACATACACCCCGCCATGAAACAACAGTTTCATAACCTCATTGATTAGGGAGAGGACATAGCTTGACAGCAGGTCTCTTATAAGTCCCACTCTGGGTTTGAACCAGAGCCGACCTAACAATACCATCTGACCCGGGAAAACCTGTATAATACGACCCAGAGCCACTTTAGAACAGGTGTGACTTCTGACTTTACTAAAATCACCATGCCCACCTCCAATTTGACTTGCTACCTCTAAACCACTTAGCTCTTTCTTGAAAGTACACAGTACTCATTTGACCATCTCTGCCAAAGCCAGAGAGCAATTGATTGACAATCCGATAACGATCGTCTAGCTTGACACATGACAATGCTTCATCTCCAACAGGGAGATGTGTACTGGTTGTTGCATCAAGAAATGCGCAGAGTGAGCACTACTGGATCTCCCGGATCATTGCTTATCTCGCACAGTGGGCGACTGTTGAGACTGCTTCGACACCTGCCAAGAGTGTGTTGAACTCCTCATATGATAATATCTGGGTACCTAAAACCTTGAATAATGGGTCTTTACACTTTTGACTGCTGCTTCCCAGATTCCTCCAAAGTGTGGAGATGCAGGTGGATTAAAGTGAAATGTTATCCGCTGATCCAATAATTCTTTGCTGTAGGCTTGCTGAAACTGCTTGACATATAAAGTTGTATATTTCATTAAGAACATTGGCGGCACCAATAAAATTGGTTCCTGGTCACTGTAGATGTGCTTCACTTGGCCACGTCTTGCAATAAAGCGACGCAAACAAGCAATGAACTTGTTAGTGATAGATCTGAGGATAATTCTAAATGTATAGCTTTGGTTGCTAAGCATACAAATAGACATATGTATGCCTTCTGTGATCTAACTCCTCTTTTTCTTGACAATGTTATTCCAAAAGGTCCGGCGTAATCCACACCTGTATGATAAAATGCTTTGGATTCTTCTACTCTAGCAGAGGGTAAATTTCCCATAAGTGAATAACTGGTTTGGGATTTGCCTTAAAACAAATATTACATTTTCTTATACGTCTTCTAACAATGTCTCGACATCCCAATATCCAAACTTTCTTTTTCAATACTGCTGTAACCAAATGTGGTCCTGTATGAAGATTCTTGATGTGATAATAATCTATCAATAGATTCACAACGTGGTGATCTTTAGGCAATAAAATCGGATGCACATATTCAAATGCCAGATGAGATGCATTAGATATTCTCCCTCCACATCTCAACAGCCCATCCTTCATGAATGGCTTCAACTTTAGTAATGCATTTGAACATTGCTTGCCCTCATTAATATTTTTTATGTCTTTCTTAAATGACACAGATTGCAGTGCTTGAAACAATTTATTCTCAGCACAATCCAAATCACTTGGTGTACAAGAACCTTTTGGGAGGATTTTACAAAATTTTAGTACTTTAGCAATTGTGCGTAGAAGTGAAGTCCATGATGAAATTCGTTCAGCAAGCTTTAACAGAACATTTGAAGTGTCTTCCACTTTACTAATAGTGTGTAGCGTGGTTTTCTTTCTTTCTTCCATAACAGAGATAGTGTTAGGTCTTTCACCTGACAACTTCCACTGATCTACAGGTAATGATAACCAAACTGGACCTTGCCAATATTGTTGGTCATTAAGAAACTCATGTGGGGCAGCTCCACGTGAAACTACATCAGCAGGATTTTTCTGACCTGCTATATGATGCCAATTACTGCATGGAGTAATTTCTTGTATCTTTGAAACACGATTTGCTACAAAAGTGTTCCATTTTGATGGTTCTGAGAGAATCCAACTTAAGGACACAGTGCTGTCTGTAAAACATAAGTATTTTCAACTTCATACTTAGCTTGGTAAATATTCATAATTACCAAAACCAATTTGGCTAAAAGCAAGGCTGCGCACAGCTCTAATCTTGGAATGGATACAAACTTCATTGGTGCAACCTTGGATTTTGCACAGACCAAGTGCACATGGACTGATCCATCAGCTTAGTTACATGAGCATAAATACATGCACCCATGGCTTTCTCACTAGCATCACAAAACCTACCACATTGACTTTGGAGCCTTACAAATAGACAAATGCCTTGCTATTTTAATGTTGTTAAGCAAATGAAACTCGGATATGATTTTGTACCATCTTTCTTGCACTTCAATTGAGGTTCTTCATCCCAATCTACCTTGCTGATCCAAAGGTCTTTAATTATTAACTTGAGTGTAATAATCACAGGACTAATGAGTCCCAAGACATCAAAAATTCTTGCAATGGTACTTAACATGTTCCTTTTAGTACATTTTGTGTTGATAAATTAATACTGAACAGGAACATATCTTCTTTGGGGTTCCACTGAATACCCAATACCTTTAGATAAGGATCGGTACCCCATTCTACTTCTGAGAGCATTTGAAGCTCATTTGGTACTGTGTGCAGCACTTCCTTACTATTTGATGCAAACTTGGTCAGCTCAAACCCACCTTTCTTAAACATTGTGATTAAGTCTGATATTGTACTCACTGCGTCATCTTCCTCAAGATAACTAGAAAGGTAGTCGTCCATGTAGAAGTACCTTTCCGTTTCTTGTGATGCAGTTGGATAGTGTAGCTTTGAGTCTGACGCTAGTTGCTTTAAGACACGCTGTGCAAGATAGGGGACTGGGACGCATTCCAAATACCACTCGCTCCATTTCAAAACATTGCACTGGGTCTTCTACTGAATCTCGCCAGAGAAAGCGCTGAATCTGTGGTCTTCCTGGTGGACATGAATTTGGAGAAACATTTTTTTTATGTCTGCAGTGCAAGCAATGGGAAACATGCGAAATGATATCATAAGGTCAAATAGATTTCATACAGGGTTGGTCCTGTATATAGAATATCATTGAGTGACAGACCTGCTGTGGTCTTACAGCTTAAATCAAAAACAATACGTACTTTGGTGGTTGACTTATCTGGACGTATAACTGCATGTGTGGCATGTAATATGCCAATTCATTTTTGTCAAAATTAACTATGCGTTTGGCATAACGTTCTTTTTCATATTCAGTGATTGCCCTTGAATAAATTTCTTTAGAGTTGCTTGACTCTAATTTCTTTTCCATACTAACTAACCTTTTCTTTGCAACATCATATGAGTTACCAAGAACCTTGGGATCCACCTTGAATGGCAAACCTATGCTGTAGCTACCATCCACTTGTCGTTTGCATGAAGATTTGAAGAACTCTTCACAGTGTGCATCCTCAAGCCGATAAAGGTTGAGTTGGCGGTACAGGGACTTCCTCCAAGCTCCAGAATCTCTGCATGATGGTCTCCAGTGGGGCGTCTCTATAAAAGCACAAAAATTATTATAGTTTTCTTGCCTATACTTAATTGTGGGTACCCGACCCATTATTATGTCACCCAGTACAGATTCCATTACAATAGGACCACCGAATTGTTAGTCTCTTTCTTACTTCCAATGAGACAAGAAAATAATTCTGCACCAATTAATCCATCAATTGGTCCCGGAATGTAGAACTCATCGTCACTTAACTTGGCTTTCTTGATGCACACTAATTGATCTATGTCAACTGCGCATAGTGGTAATGCATTTGTAATTCTTTCAACAACTAGTACATCTGACAACTGGTATGTCATTGATGGATCATACCGTGATGAGAAGGTAAGTTTAGTTACGCCCTTGGCTTCACTCTGTGTGCCTCCAATACCTCCAACACCCACTGTCATGGGTTTTGTGTTTTTAATCCTAACTTCTGACAGCATGCAACAGTAAGAAAATGGCTCATGCTGGCACTATCTAAAAGCATGCGTAATAATATGGTTTCACCTACGACATTTTTAACGGCTACTTTCACTGTAGACAATAATACAGTAGTATTCTGAAGGTTGTGTTCTGAAATGGAGGAACACAAAGTTGCAAACCCGAGATGAACCTGCTGCATCCTGATGATTTGATACTTGCTGGCCCACTGGGTCTGTTTCTCCTTGATGTTTAGGTACAACTGAAGTACTATATTTCTGCAAATGTAACAGAGTATTATGCTTAAATCCACATTTTTTGCAACCTGTCTTAACAGGACATGCAATAGCTTGATGTGTGTTGCTTAGGCAATTAAAACACATTCGGTTGCTTTTACCAAATCTAGCCGCTGTGATGGCTCAAGGGCTATAAATGTTGAGCACTTGTACAGTGCATGGCTTTCTTGTTTACAAACTAAACATGCAGTTTTAGATGAAACTAGTGAAACTAGAGGCTTGTGAGTAAACTTTGGTTTAACTTGAATATTGTTCTGACCCAATTTTCTGAAAGGTTCCTTTAAATGTGTGGCTTGACCTTGAACAGTACCACCACTGTCCACACGTTCCATTAAACGGACTTGATTTCTGATGAACTTTAATAAATCCTCAAATGTTGGCATCCCATCTACTGAAATAAATGACTTTTCAAATTCTTTACGTGATTCATGGTCAAGTCCTCTTGAATGATATATAATATAGCAAATATTCAGATAAATTTGTAATATTGAGTGCCTTTAACGCTAAAATGGAAGCACCTACCTCATTGAGAAATTCTTGATACATAACTTTGTTGTCCTTGTTGACTGGACTAAAGTTGAGGATTTTCTCCATGTAGGCTGCTGCTAAAGATCTTTCATCCTTGTATCTGTCGATCAGTGCTGCAAATATTGTTTCATATTCCCACCTGTTGGTGGTATACCAGAACACACGGCTAAAGCTGGTCCTTTTAACCGGGATAATAAATATTGCATTTTCTGTTCATTTGATAAAGCTTTGGTTTTCATGAATTACTTTTTTGTAGATTTCATAAAATATTGTAAAATCACTAGGTTTCCATTAAAATATGGTAAATCTAGCTTTTGGCAATCTGGTTGCTCAGGTTGAATACTTTCGGGGCATGGATCCAGAAGTAAACCCCTTAATTTATCCACTAATAACTTGATAGTACCAAAAGTTCATTAAATGTGTCCAACTGTGAATAATCTGGTTCATAATTAGCTTCTTCTTCCAATTTGATTTCCTGAATGGAGTTTACTATCTCCTTGTATTCGGAAAAATTTGGGGATTCTATCAAGCACGCCTTGCTTAAAAATGGGGTTTTTTTGAGTCTTATCCACATTATATTTGACACCTGTGTCATAGCACTTCTGTAACTCCCAAATACTGTTGCCTTTTGCTCTCAAGAGCTTTAACTTGGCCTCTGCTGCCATACCTCGTACTCCTTGTAGCCTGGTTCAGCACTTTCACAATCCCCAATCCTGGTCTCGGCACCAAAAAAATGTAGCGTTCTGTTGTGAATACTCTTGCTTCCCTTGCTTAAAACGAAGGGAATGTGGAAAAATGAGAACACAGGAACTTTATATGCAAAACTTAAGAAATTTTTTATAATTGGACAACTTTTACTTTTTTTTTTGAATTTATGAACAACGAGGCGAGAGAGGACTGAAAAAACCAGCACAACTGAGGTTATGAGAATTTTTTTTAACATGTTGCCATAAACAACCACCCGTAATACCCTTAATTACCCTGCGGACATTGTGGGTAGTCCCAAACAAGATAGGATGAGATAAGATAAATAATTGTTTTAATTTAGAATCAATATACATATAGTTCTTTACTGCTATTTTTTTTTTTTTGTTATTATGTAATAATTGTAATTTATGTTTGTAATATTCTATAAAAAAAAAGTTGTATTTTCGCATTTTGTTATGCCAACCTTTTGTAAAATCACATTACAATAAAATAAAATGATTGATTGATATAGTTCTTTTTTTAAAATTATCATATTTGTGTTAACCCTAGTTAGGACATAAATTTTTATATATGTATTACTTCCGAGAAATTTCTAATATTAGATACAAGTAATTTGGTATAAAATCTCAAAATTGGCACGTGTATACAATGTGAAACAATGCCGAGGAAGTATTGTGTCCATAATTTATTGGCACTGTTTTTTTTCTATTCTTTTTCATTTTTATTGTACATATTGTTTCCATTTTTTTTTATTGTTAAAATAATTATTTGTTTTATACATTATGTCCATTTATAGCTAATAAAGTGTGTAATAATAATAAGAATACTCACCCAGGTTGCCCATGCGTCCGTACGACCCAATGCGGTGCACATACTCCTCCACATCCGAGGGCAGGTCGAAGTTGATCACATGCTTCACGTGAGGAATGTCCAGCCCTGCAACACAAACACACACAACTTTAAAATTTGTAATTTTGTAATTTGTAATAATAGGCAATGTTGTATTTGACATCAATAATATACAAAACCAGCCGTTTGACCGTGCTTTGCAACGGGACTAAATTTCAAATTTACTAAGGCATAGCCGTACTGCTGGACAGCAATGCCTTTTTGAACGTTTTATAATTTTTCTGGACAAAGCGATAATGGTTTTGGGGGGGGGGTCAATTCTGAGACATTTTTCGCTATCTCTTACCGTTTTGGCTAAACAACTCCGGACAAACAAACAAACAACATAGGTAGGTAGTCCTTTTTTCTGTTTTATATATAGAGATGAAGAAAGGTACATACAATAATAATTAATACAGTAAAAAAAAAAGTAGTTTAGGTAACAAGTATAAAAGGTAATTGAATACTGAGTTAGAAAGTAAAATGATACGTTATATTCGCTTACCATCTATGTACTCGTACCCACCTAATAGATTTCTATCATTATGTATGTACGATGTATGTTGAAAATTGCCATAGCTACCTACACTAAGGGAATTATTTCCCTTGTTTTGTGGATAGCGTTGTAAAAATCACAGGGTGTCTAGATTTTTTTATACAAAAATTCTTGTTGACTTTTCCTTGACCCCAGAAAACAATTGAACAATTGAAATTGATACATGTAAATACGGTCAAATTATCGTAGGGATCCGTTGGTTCGAATCCTACCCAGTGCATGAATTTTTCCTCGTTAATTTGAGTTAGTGACCACATTATAATAAGACTCTGAGGTTTAGGTGGTAGAAAATGCTTTGAGCATTAACCTCGCCTGGTGGATAACTTCCAATAAAGAGCGTTACTATTAATACTAAACATAATAAATAGGAGTATTTATGTTTAGTACACCAGTATTGGCTTGGTTCTGAGGACCCTTGTCAATTATTAGCCTCCTTGTAAAGACAGTGGTAGAAGTGCTGAGTCATTCTTCCATGCACTGTCTGGCTACCATCGTTCACGATGACGCCACCCTATGATGATGAAATACATAGATCTTACATAGATCTATCTACACGTTAGATAGATAGATTTCTCTCTCTCTCTCTCTCTTTCTCTCTCTGTATCTCTCTCCTCTCTCTCTCTCTCTCTCTCTGTCTCTCTCTCTACCCTCTTTCTCGGTCCATCCCTAACTTATCTTACTCTCTCTCTCTCGCAATCTCCCTCTCTTATTCTCCATACCCTCCCCTATGATAGATCTATGTTTTATTTGTAAAATTACCCTGACGGGTGTTTACAATGGTCTTTAAAAACGTTAGTTACCTCTCGCAGCGACCGCCGTAGCGACCAGGACGGGCGTCTCGCCGGATCGGAAGCGTCGCAGCGCCTCTTCCCGCTCCTTCTGCGTCCGGTCGCCATGGATACTGGTCACCGGGTAACCATGGTGATGCAGGAAGTCTTCCAGCTGATCTGCGCCTTTCTTTGTCTCCACAAACACCAAGGTCAGCGCGTCATCACCTGGCGGGAAAATGGGATACTAAGTATTTGTTTATGATCACAGTTGCCATGGATACTGTTTACAGTTGCCATGGATACTGGTCACCGGGTAACCATGGTGATGCAGGAAGTCTTCCAGCTGATCTGCGCCTTTCTTTGTCTCCACAAACACCAAGGTCAGCGCGTCATCACCTGGCGGGAAAATGGGATACTAAGTATTTGTTTATGATCACAGTTGCCATGGATACTGTTTACAGTTGCCATGGATACTGGTCACCGGGTAACCATGGTGATGCAGGAAGTCTTCCAGCTGATCTGCGCCCTTCTTTGTCTCCACAAACACCAAGGTCAACGCGTCATCACCTGGCGGGAAAATGGGATATAAAGTATTTGTTTACTGTTTACAGTTGCCATGGATACTGTTTACTGTTTACAGTTGCCATGGATACTGGTCACCGGGTAACCATGGTGATGCAGGAAGTCTTCCAGCTGATCTGCGCCCTTCTTTGTCTCCACAAACACCAAGGTCAACGCGTCATCACCTGGCGGGATCATTGGAATTGGGTATCAATGATATTTGTTTATGTTTACAGTTGCCATGGATATGTAATTTCTGGTCTGGTCAGGCTCACCGCGTCCGATGTTTGAGAATTCCAGACGCGCCCAACGCAGGTTAAACCAACAAAAAGGTAACCCCACCTAAATGATATAAAAGTTAGCCAATATGGTTGGTTGGAAAGCTTCCTTGATACTGGTCCCCGGTAACCATGGTGATGCAGGAAGTCTTCCAGCTGATCTGCGCCCTTCTTTGTCTCCAAAACACCAAGGTCAACGCGTCATCACCTGGCGGGAAAATGGGATATAAATATTTGTTTCCCTGTTACAGTTGCCAGGGATACTGTTTACTGTTTACAGTTGCCATGGAACTGGTCACCGGGTAACCATGGTGATGCAGGAAGTCTTCCAGCTGATCCCCGCCCTTTTTTGTCTCCACAAACACCAAGGTCAACGCGTCATCACCTGGCGGGATCATTGGATATTGGTATTCAATGAGTATTTGTTAATGTTTACAGTTGCCATGGATATAATTTCTGGTCTTCAGGCTCACCCGTCCCGATTTTGAGAATTCCAGACGGCGCCCAACGCAGGGTTTAAAAAAGCAATAAAGGTAACCCCACCTACAATAGATATAAAAGAAACCCAAATATGGTTGGGTGGAAAGCTTCTTGAAGGAGAATCCTGCCATATAAAAGAAAGCAAAAAAAAAAAATAGATAAAAAAATTGTGCTGAAGAAATAATGTTTCTTTTTTTTTGTATTAAAAAATAATTTAATTTATATATGATTATTAGTCCGTCCCGGTAGCTCAGTGCTAAAGACGGCACTCTGTGAAACCCAGCCTGGACATGACAAACTATCCTCCCATTTGGGATTTTTTACCACATAATTATATGTCTTGCGCTTACTGCTGGAATAATGGGACTTTAATAGTCCTTATCGGGCAGTATAAATAAGGCGATATTATTATTATTGTTATCATCATCATCATCATAGGGTGGCGTCATCGTGAACGATGGTAGCCAGACAGTGGAGGAATGAGTCAGCACGTCTACCACTGTCTTTACAAGGAGGCTAATAATTGACAAGGGCCCCCAGAACCGAGGCAATGCTGGTCTACTCCCTGTTTATAGTCCCCCAGCCAGACTTAAGGAGTATAAATAAGGCGATATTATTATTATTATACATATATATTATTATTTATTTTTTTCTTTTTTTTACTCACCCAGCTCAGCTTGGGACGGAGAACTGAGCAGATCCAGCAGACAGGATCTCTTGTCCTGCTCGTCGACCCAGGCTATCCTCTGGGTGATGTTCTCCGAGGTGGATCCCACCCGCCCGATAGCCAGGAAGATGTACTGGTACAGAAACTCTTTGGCCAGGAGCTGCAACCAACGAAAAGTGAGTAAAATTTAAAGAATCCATAGTTTTATATTAATATTACATATACCTAACATTACTTGGATTTCTAATATGAACCTGATAACAAACAAATTATCATTATTATTATTAAATTACGCTTTATTAGGTAAGTACTAAGTACAATATTAACAGAACAATACAATGAAATTATAGAATAGAATAGAATAGAATATACCTTGTTTATACTGCCGAGCTAAGACCGAAAAGTCCCTTTACTAGGGAAAATAATGATAATAATATCGCCTTATTTATACTGCCCGATAAGGACTATTAAAGTCCCATTATTCCA
>JAMCCL010001007.1:0-10733 GCA_024516035.1 Bactericera cockerelli
AGAGGGGAAAGAGGGGAAAGGAGAAAAGAGGGGAGAGAGAAAAGGAGAGGAGAAAAAGAGAGGAGGAGAGAAAAAAAAGAGTAAAGAGATGAGAGAGAGAGAGAGAGAGAGAGGAGAGGGAGGAAGAAAAAATGAAGACAAAACGTGTTTTGTAATGTTAAAAAAAGGGGTTCGGCATTTTTTGGGGTGTGTGGTGTGTGTGTGGTGTGGTGGGTGTGGGGTTGTGTGTGTGTTGTTGTGTGTTGTGTTGTGTGTGTGTTTGTGTTGTGTGAGAGAGAGACAGAGAGGAAAAATAAAAAGAGGAAACTTCTTTCCCAAATTTGGACGCTTTTCGGAAGAAGAAAAACACTTGGGAATTTCAAAGGTTTCCCTTTTTAAAAAATTAATTCGTGTGTCCTTTTCCTTACACACACTACTCCCCTCTCTTTTTTCTTACACACACAGTCTCTCTTTCTCACTCAACTTACTCTTCGTTTTTTTAAGGACCCTTAAAATTGTACCGACATTTAACAGGAAGAAAAGGACAATTTGAAAAGGAAGAAAATTTGCTGGGAACTTAAAATGGAGAAAGGGAAAAAAGGGGAAAGTACTCAGGGGGATAAGGAGAGATAGAGAGGGAGAAAAGGGAGAGCAAAATTTTAAATGTTTTTCAAAAAGGGTGGTTCCTTTATGTTCCAAAAAATTGACCCCCCCGGGGCCCCCCTTATAAATTTTAAAAAAAAACCAAAACCATAAAAAGGTTTGCCTTCGATATAATGGACATGTTGGACAGGTTTGCATTTTTTAAAAAAAAAATTTTCCCTTCTCTAAATTTTTCGAGGGGTCCTTTTTTTTGGTGGACCCTGTAAAAAAATGCCGATTTGTAAAAATTTTTGGTGTGGATAGTTCAAATTTTAAAAATTATTTGTATTTCAAATATATATGCACTTGTAAATCAAAAAGGGCCTCGATGTCTTTTTTCTCTGTAGGTGTTGTATGAAATTTACACATTCCCGATAATGTGCCAGGGTTTAAATGGTTTTTAAAAGTATTTTTGGATTTTTATCAGTACAAAAAATGCAAAACTTATTGTTTTTTTTCATGAGGGGGAATATTTTTTAATTTTTTATGTGGAAAAGAAATTTGTTTTTTTTTAAAAAAGGATTCTAAATTTAATTTTTGATACCATGTAAAGATGTAAATTGATTTTTACCAGTATTATGATAGTACGCCCGGATAAATATGAAAAACCCCCCCCCCGAAAAAAAAAATCCCTAACATTAACCCCGAATAATTTTAAAAAAAAAACCCTTTCCCCCAAAACCCTCGTTTGTTTCCCATTTTTCTAAGGGGGCAAAAAATTTTACGTCAAATTTTGAAAGGGTTTGAAAACAAAACACAAATTGTTTTTGTCTCTAAAAATTCCAAAAGTCCTTTAAAAAAAGTTATACGGGGATTGTGTCAATCAATTTTTGTTTGTCAAACCACCACCGCTTCTAAAATTTTTTTTTTAATTTGGGGTTGAAACGACCTGGTTTAAATCCCCGGTCTTATTATAAGCTACTGAAGTGGGTAAAAAAAAAAATAATCCCAAAAAAAAATTGTCAAAATGTCACCAAAAAATTGTCAGAGTTTTTTTTAAATTGGGATTAAAAACAAAGCTTTAATGAACTTTCCCCGTCAGATTTACCACGGGTGGTTTACCCTCCATTCGCGGGAAAATACAAACCTGTACCCAAAATACTCACCCAGGGGGGGGGGGGAACCCCAACATCACGAAGTTTCACCTCGGGACTTCTTGAATTGGTTTCTTCGAAAACCAGAGCTTTTAACGCGCCAGGTGAGCAGAGCCTTTAAGGACAGAGACTTTTAAAGGACGGAAAAATCAGAAGACTCTACACCCCCTTTTCCACTGAGGATTTCCCTGAAACTTTAAAAAGGACTTTATTGCATTCGCAAAAGGGGAGCTTTTGAGTGGCTATAAAAAAGCAACCATTCTTGACTACCCCCTTTTGTGAAAAATCCGCAATGAGGTTTAAGAGACGAAGGGGGGCAAAAAGTTTTATTATCAGGTGGGGGGGGGGGGGGTTGTGAGGAGGTGGTTTGGGGGGTAAAAGGGGGGGATGTGGAGGACTGAGGTGGGGGTGGGTTGTTTTGCCCCGGAGAAAAAAGGGGGGGTATGGAGGGAATTGAGAAAAAGGGGTGGGTTGTCAAAAGGTTTGGGGGGAAAGGGGTTAATGTATTAGATTTGGGGAAAAGGGGGGGGAAATTAAAGAGAAGGAAAACTTGATGATGGATGGGTGTTTTTTTTTTATTGGGGTGGGGGGGTTGTTCCCAAAAAACAAATAACATATGTCCAAATAAAGGGTAGGTTTTTTGCAAAGGTAATCCTTCCACCCAAACCTTAATTTCCAAAAGATTTTAAATGTGTATTTTTTACTGGGTTTTTTTCTATTCACAGGCAGATTTTCTCCTGTTCTGTTGGCACCTTTAGTCGTTTTTTTAGGGGCAAGGAAGGAATTTTTGAGAGAATTTTATTACCTTCTGTACTCACACGGATTTTCATGACTGTAAAATACGAGATTGGGGATCTATGGACATTATTTAAAAAAAAAAAGCCCAAAAAATCGTATCAGTATAAACAGAAAAGTAAAAAAATTTACTAGATGAAGAATATCAGAAATACCGGCAGTTTTCGACTTTTTTGCTTACACAGGAATAGTTCTGAAGCCTGCCTCCCCGAGGTTCATTTAGATTCATTTGTTATTGGAGGTACCTATTTTTTTTTACATTTCTGGGCCCCTTAAAAACAAAATTTTTTTATGGGTGTTTATGCAGTTTCTGGTCATTTTAAAGGGACGCTAGCATTTGGCCGGGGAAGGGGGGTTTTTGAAAAAGGGTATTTGAAATGACTCTTGTTTTGGGCCCGCGGTTTTTCAGCGGAGGGAAGAGATAAAAATTCTTTTCAGGGTGTGGAAAAAGAGAGAAAGAGGGGGAGAGGGAGGGAGGGAGGCAAAGGAAAGAGGGGAAAAGAATAAAGAAAAAGGGGGAGAAAAGGGGGGGGGAGGAAGAGAAGAAGGGAGGGGAGGGGGAGAGAGGGGAAAAAGAGGGGGGGAGGGAGAAGGGAGGGGGGCAAAGAGAAAGAGAGAAAGGGGGAGGGGGCAAAAAGAAAAAGGGGGAGAGGAAAGAGAAAAAAAGGAGGGGGGGCGGGGGGGCAAAGGGGGGGGGGAGGCCAAAAAAAGGGGGGGGGGGGGGGGGGGGGTGGAAAAAGGGGGGGGGGGGGCGAAGGGGAATAAAAAAAAAAAAGTGTGTCAGAGGGGGGGGGAGGGAGGAAAAGAAAAAGAGAAGGGGGGGGAGAAAAAAAAAGGGAGGGGAGAGTTTTGGGGGGGGGGGGGAATGCAAAAAGAAATAAAGAAGGGGGGAGAGGAAAGAGAGAGGGGGGAGGGGGAAAGAAGGGAGGGAAAGAAAAAAAAAGGAGAGGATAGGGGGGGGGAGGAAAAGGGGGGGAGGAAAGAAATAAAGAAAGGGGGGGAGGGGGGTAAAAAAGGGGGGGGGGAAAGAGAAAAAAAAGGAAAAAGGTGTTTTTGTGTGGCGTGAGGAGGAGAGAGAGGGGGGAGAAAAGGAAAAGAAAAAGGAGGGGGAGGGAGGGAGGGGGGGGCAAAGAGGGAAAAAAGGGGGCGCAAAAAAGGGAAAAAGGGAAAAAGATTGGTAGAAAAAAAGAAAGGAGGAAAACCTGCAGAGGTTGTTGTATTAAAAACCCCCCCGGGAATGACAATTTTTCCCCCCTTTGGGATTTTACCACAAAAAATAAACGACTTGGGCTTAATGCGAAATAATGGGATCATTAGCCTAATCGGCGAAAATAAAAAAAAAACGCTATTAAATTTTATGTTTTTTTATTTTTGGTAAAAAACGGCCCTTCACAATTTTTGTGGGTAGAAAAAACGCTATATTATTTTACGTCTTGGGGTCAGTTCATCCGACAATTAAAACCGAGTTGGGGGGAGACAAAGTTCCCAAAAGGGTTGGGGGAAAAAGATTGCCTTGGAAAAAACCCCCCCCCTTTTTTAGGAAAATGGTTTATATATGAAAATTAAAGAATTATTACTTCCCTTAATGTCTAATATTTTGAAGTTGAAGATTGTGTTTTTTTTTTGAAAAAAAAAAAAAAAAATTTTTTATTGTTTTATTTGTTTCCATTTTTTTCAAACATGTTTAATTTGTCTTCTTGTCTAATAAATAATATAATGATAATAATATCAATGAAAAGGGAAACTCAGTCAAAACCCCAGACTTTGATATCTACCATGGTGAAAAGTGTTTGCCAAATTAAAAATGTTATAATTGTTATTTAAGGTTATGACTGCTTTTTTGTAACAAGGAACGTGCAAAAATAGGGTGTAAAAAATGTTTTCTGGCCGAACTTTTGAAAGCCTCTTACTCGAAGAAGCTTTTACATATCCTTTGCAAAATCGACTTGGAAAGTTTTATAAACAAAGTACTCTCTGTTTTTAAAGTGCAAAAAGTAAGGCTTTTTTTTGCTTAAAATTTGAAAAGCATTTTAAAATGTGCCAACTTTTCTCGAGAGAAGTTTTTTAACACCTCTTTAAAATACTTCGAGTTTGGAATTTTTTTCTCAAAAATTAGAAAACTTGCAACAGATGATTAAACTTTGTTTAATTTTATTTGAGTTTTACATGCCCCCCCCCCCCCCCCCCCCCTATTTTTTCTCTCTCTTTCTCTTTATTAATCCTTTCCTTTCTATTTTCTTTTTCTTTCTCTTATATTTCTCCTTCTTTTTTCTTTTCTCTTTCTGCTTCTAATTCTCTTTCTCGTATATTTTCCTTATTTCTTTCTTTTCTTTCTATTTCTTTGTCTTTTTTTTTTCTTTTTTCTTTTTGTTTCTCTTTCTCTTTTTGCTTCTGTTTTTATTTTTCTTTTCTTTTCTGTTTCTGATGTTTCTCTTTCTCTTTACGTTTTCTGTATTCACTAATCACCCTGTACCAGGTCAGGGCAACGCACGGTCTGTCCCCAAGGGATTGAGGGAAATTATACTGGCGACAGAAAATATCCCTCACCCTCATGATAAAATATCCCTCGCCCTCGTGACAGAACATCCCACATCCTGACAGGCTGACAGCCCTGACACGAAACGCTTTTCCCTCTTGACCTCTTGACCTAGCCTGTCGGTCAACCCACATTGACTTATCTTTTATTCCCTATCCTCTTTTCTCCACTCTCCGAACCATCCCTTCACACAGGGAAAATGACCTAAAACCTACATGTAAAATATATACTGGGTGGTATGCAGCTACCTGAATTTGCTGTGGATTATACATACTTTTCCTTCTTTTATATTCTTTTCCTTTCTGTCTTCTTTATTTCCCACCCCATATCTGTCACCAACACATTTCCCTATTCACACTTATCTCACTTTACAATATTTCTCAGGTCATACTTGTCCAGAATGTCAAATCACTTTTCTTATTCATTCTTTCTTTTCACATCATCTTACATCTCGTATTTAGATCATTTGTATTTATTTATTTTTCTTTGGGTTTTATGTCGATTTCAACTGCATGGTCACATCACGATCAGGGTTTCACCCTCCATTCGCTGGGAACTCACAAACCAGCTCCTTAAATTAACCGCAACAGACTCAGTGGGGTCGGAAATAGCCAGCATCTTTCAGTCACACAATGGTGTATTCTACGTGCCATTCACGCTGGCTGGAAATTATTTATTTACTTTTCATATTTAATTATTTATTGAATTATTATATTTTTTTTTTTATATATAGACTATAATCCAATAAATAATTAAATATGAAAAGTAAATAATAAATTTCAGCATTATTGTTTTATAATAAACAATTGACACATGCACTTGAAACTAGCTATCTATCTGAACACTTCTCTATGACAAAAAACTGGGGCTCTCGAAATTGAAGACTGTTGCTAAGGTCCTGAAAGTGTCAATATAGACAGCATGGCTATAATAGTAGATAGCATGGCTATAACAGTGAACAGTAATGGCCACAAGGGGGCTCCTATATGGGAGCTTTATTCTATTATAAGTACCCCTCCCTCTCTTCTCACTCTAGTATCTCTCCATCTCTTTCTCTCTGTCATCTCCTCTCTTTCATCTCTCTCTTTATCTCCCTCTCTTCTCTCTCTAGTCTCTTTCTCTCTCTCTCTCTCTCTCCCTCTCTTCTTTTTCTCTTTCTTTCTCAATATTTCTTTTTTCTATTTCTCTCTCTCCAATTCTTTCTCTTTCCCTTTCTATTTTCTTTACATCCTCTTTCTTCTTTCTTTTTTTTACTTTTGTCTCTCTGAATCTCTTCTTTTTATAATATTCTATTTCAGCATTATTGCTCAACCACATCTTTTCTACCCTAACTGTTTCTCTTTCTCTCTCTCTTTCTTTCTCTTTCTCCTTTTCTCTCTCTTTTACTCTCGCTCTCTCTCTCTCTCTCTCTCTCTTTCTTTCTCAAAGTCACATTCAATAAAATAAACCGTCAATTTTGTAAGCGCTATGCTTTTTGAAGGGAATAAAGAAATATATGCACCTATTAATAGTACTCACAATAGTAGACCGACAGTAAAAAAATCCAGGACTTGTCAGAAACCCCCTTCCTGTGATATTTGCATATGAGCGCGCAACATGCAACACACGTAGCACATAAATTTACAGGGTTGAAACATGCGATCCACAGACGAATTCACGAACATTTTGTGAAGGTGATATTTATTTACACAGGAGATGAACAGTCCTTTCTTATTTATTATTCTTATTATTGAATACTTAATTAAAACAAATAAATAACAAAAATATAGATAAAAAAAAAAAACCATGAATACAATATTCATACAGTTATGCAAAATTAAGGACCGGTTATTGCCTAGGGGCAAACTTTTCCCAACCAACCCTTATTTAAAATCCTTTTCTTTGGAAAGGGAAAAACCTGTTAATATTTACATAATCAATTATGTTAAAAGTATGCAATATCAAATACCTACAATTTTCAAAATAAACTCCCATATCGTGCATGTGATACATGTTGTGATTCAAATTTATAATATTCACCTATTAGGAAATGAAGCTAACACATTTTTTTTTCCCACACATGAAATATTATTTTGTAGACACAGCTTTCTCCTCCCTTTCCTTATCCCCTCCACCCCTTCCCCGTTTTTACTTCCCTCCTTTCTTCCCTATACTCTCTTTTATTTTTCCCCTGCATTTCCCCCTTTAACTTTTCCCTTTCCCCTCCATCCTCCCTACACTTCTCTTCATCCATCCCTCCTTACTCCCTACACTACCCTCCCTACAATAATTCAACATTTCCCTCTTTTCCTTTTTTCCACTTCCCTCCTACAATTCTTTCTCCTTCTCTCCTTCCTCCTCTTCACCCCTTTCCCTTAACATTACTTCAACAATTCCCCTTTCCTCCTTTCCTTTCCTCCTTTTCCCTCACCTTCCCCTACTTCAATACTTTCCTCTTCCTCTTTTCTTCCCTTACATATTACAACTTCTCCTCTTCCTCTTTTCCTTCCCCCCTTTCCTTTCCCTACAATTCTCTCCCCTTTTCGCCTTTTTCCCCTTCCCTTAAAATGGGTTTTCTTCTAACTTCCCCTCTCCCTTTTTTCCCTTCCCCTCCTTCCTACCTGCACTTCCCTTTTTTTTCCCCTCTCTCACTTCTAACCCTTCGTTTACTTCCCATATACTTCCCCCCTAATCCATCGCCTTTCGAAACGTAAGCGTTAAGCAAAGAAATCCAATAAAGTTGGAAAATTTTAATGTAAATTTAATCTTGGGAAAGAGAGAGAACGAGGTGCACTAAAAAGGTGATGAAAAGGAGAAAGGGGGAGAAGAGGAGAAGAGAAACTGATAAGGAAGAGAAAGAGAGATATAGAAAGAGATGTAGAATTATAAGAGTTAATGAAGGTTATCATAGTGCACTGGTAGTTCAAGTGGTTTTAATTTGTAGTTGGTTTAATCCAGGTTGATTTGGTTTGAAAATCACCCAGTGCATGAATTTTTCCTCAATAATTTGAGTTTGTGACCACATAATAATAAGACTCTGAGGGGGGTTAGGTGGAAGAAAATGCTTTGAACATTAACCTCCCCTTTGGGGTGATTATCTTGCACAAAAAAAAAAAAGATTATTATTTGAAAGGAAAGAGAGAGAGATTAATGACAGAGTAAGAAAAAAAAAAGATAGAGAGAGTGAGGGAGGAGAGAGAAAAAAAAGAGAGAGAGAGAGAGAAAAGGTCCGTGAAAGCCGGGAAATTTCGCAATGGATTTCGCACAATAGATTTGCATTGATGAATGCTTTCCCAATGGTAAAAAAATACTGCATACGAAATAATTGCTCAACCCATGCAGTATAGCCAAGAAATATTGCAGCATACGTGTTCAAAATTTCCAACCATCATGGTTGCCCGTTTCCCGTATGGAAGTTTTGTGAGGTCGCTTCGCTCCTTCACTGTGTTCGGTTGATCTAAATTTAAATACCTTAATTTTTTATTTGATTATATTAAGTCATGAATATCATTTTTTAAAATTTAATTTCGTGACACAACTACTCAAACTCGCTTTACTAAATTTACGCTGAAACCCGGTCTTGAACCACCGACCTCCAGGTTACAAGTCCGCGCCCTTTTCGATCAAGTACTGAGGTCGGTAAAAAAATATAGTAGTAATTATTATTTTAATTTATTCATAAAATACTCATTCGTGTCGTTAACAGGGAGACGATGACATAATGATCATTACATTTGTTGCGTATTTTATGGTCTTCTTATGAAGTGAGAAACGTAGGGTATCAAATTAATACAATGCATATACAGGGTGAGCATAAAATCTACCCCCCCCCGTATCTCGAGAATGGCTGTAAAAACAAGAAAAACGTAAAAACCCGTGTTCCTTAATTTTTAAAGGGATTAATTTTCAGCCAAATGTTTTTTGCCTACACGGCCCCAGTCAGGTGGGCATGGACCAACTTTAAAAATCTTAAAATAGAATAGTATGTCTTGTGGCATATTGTTTTAAAGGTCTCATATAGAGAATTTCAGTACAAACAAATTTCAGTGAGCTACGACTTACCGTTCTTGAGATACAGGGGTTTGGACGTCCCGCGTAATATCCTATATTTTGACCTATAACTCGTTGGGCCGTAAATTCAGAAAAAATGAAAATTTGTTGATATAAGTCCTTATGGCAAGAAAATTTCGACAAGTTAAATTTTGATTTTGTTTTTTCGTTTTTAAAAATTTTTTGGATGTTCGTCCGGCTGGCTGACAAAACCGCCCAGAAACAATATCAACAGAGTATGTCGAGTTATACCCTTTTTTGACAGGGTTGGGCATAAGGAGTTATTATCAACAAATTTCATTTTTCTATAATTTACGGTTTAACGAGTTATAGGTAAAATATATGGTTATTACGCAGACGTCACGACCCTGTATCTCAAGAACGGTAAGTCGTTAGCTCACTGAAATGTGTTTGTAATGAACTTTTCTATGAGCCTTTAAAAACAATATGCCACAAGGAACATACCACCTCTATTTTAGATTTATAAAAGTTGGTCCATGCCCAGCTGGACTGGGGCCGTGTAGGCAAAGTTTTTTTGGTGAAAATTAATCCCTAAAAATTAAGGTACAGGGTTTTTGCGTTTTTTTTTGTATTTACAGCCATTCTCGAGCTACGGGGGGTGGGGTGAGATTTATAGCTACTGTATATAACATATTACCAAATATTTTTCTTTTACCAGCACGGCATGCCTTGTGTGGTGAGTCTTGTGCGCTGAGGTGGGTAGATTATCATAGAAGGAAAAAGATGAGAAGGGTTGGTAGAGAAGAGAGTGTATTGAGATGTGAAGATAGAGAAGAGGGGGAGAAGGGACACAAGAGAGAGGGAGAGTAGAGAGATATGAATGTTTGTATAGATAGAAAGAGAAAGAGAGAGAGTGAGAGAGGGGAGATGAGGGGAGAGTGGAGAGAGGGGAAGGATGAGGGTGACAGAGAAAGAGATGATGGAGGGGAGAAGGGTGAAAGAGGAAAAGAGAGTGGGAGAGAGAGGAGAGAGAGGGGGAGAGAGAGAGAGGAGGTAGGTGGGGGGGGAGAGAGAGAGAGAGAGAGCGTGAGCAAAGAGGAGAGAGAGGAGAGAAAAGAAAGAGAGAGAGAAAGAAAGAGAGAGGAAGAGAGAGAGAGAGAGAGAGAAGAGAGAGAGAGGTTGGGGGGAGAGAGAGAGAGAGAGAGAGGAGGTGGGGGAGGCGACTTTAAGAGAGAAGGAAAAATAAGGGAGTGTATTAGTTTGCGGCCCGCGGGGCATGATTGACATTTTTCATTAGTGCAGGTGACACATTGGTGGCCTGTATCCCAGCCTGGTGGAGAGAGATGGAGAGAGAGGAGAGAGGACAGAGAGAAGAGAGAGCTGAGAGAGAAGTGAGAGAGGGCGAGAAAAGTGAGAAGAGAGGGAGGGAGGAGGAGAGAGAGAGAGGGAGTGAAAAAAGAGGGAGGAGCGAGGGACAGAGGAGAGAGAAGAAAGGAGGAGGGAGAGAGGGAGGGAGGTGAGAGAGGGAGGGAGGAAATAGAGAGAGAGAGAGAGAGAGAGAGAGAGAGATAGGAGAGAGATGGGAGGGAGAGAGAGAGAAAAGAGAGAGGAGGGTGAGAGAAGTGGAGAGAGAGGGAGGGAGGGAGAGGGAGAGAGAGGGAGAGAGGCGAGAGAAGTGAGGATAGAGGGGAGGGAGA
>JAMCCL010001008.1:0-10717 GCA_024516035.1 Bactericera cockerelli
TATACATCCAATACCTCGTAAGTATGTAATAAATATTAGATCACACAGAACTATATATACAGGGTGTCCCACCAAACTTGGACACCTCAAATTACTCGGCCCCTGATGGAGTTTTTGAAAAATAAAAAATCTTAGGGTACATGTGCTAATTATGCGGTTTCAGTCATGAAATTTTTTTTATACAGGGTGGTTCAAAAGTCAGAAATCGAGGTATCAATTTTCGATTTTTAAATGGGTCGACCTGAATTTTATTTGATATTTTTACTCTTAAATGGCCTCTTAGTACTTTTTATTATTAAAAAATGACATACAGGGTGGTTTTTTTTCGACCCATTTTTTTTTTAAATCTTGAATAACTCGATTTCGATTGAATTTTTCGAGAACATGAATAGAATACGTTTGTGTGATGAAAACATGCGCTTTTCATTGACAATTGTTTTTTTCATACAGGGTGGTTCATGACTGAAATAATTACTTCATTTTTTTTATTTTAAATTTTTTTGAAAATTTTCTTACAGATTATGAAATTTATCAAAATTCTACATACTTTCCACTGGTCATATCGAAAAACAAAACTAAAATGTGATACAGGGTGTGACATAATTTTTTTGTAACACCCTGTATATGGGTAGTCAAAAAGACGTTAAATTTCACGCATAGACTAATTATGCAAGAAAAACTTCGATATTGTATGAAATAAAAAAGTTATGGTCTTTTATCTGAAAATGTCGCATGGGCTACCCTGTAGATATTTTTTTTTTTTTAATAAATCATCATGTGGATATGCAAAATTGTCTAAAATTCAACGCAGAGTCCAAATCTGAGAGAAAAACATGAAATGAATAAGCCGTTTTCAATTTGGTGTTTACACAAAATGATTTACGAATTGAAAATTTCATTTTATGAATTGAAATTCTCATAATTATTTTCAATAAACTAGAATTTGTACATCCCATTTTTTTAGCAGTTTCTCCAGTATTATGATTATTCGTGCTGTGGTAAACAAGTGGTTTTGGCGCAGATCTGGTAATTCAGGCAGCGTAGGGATGCGTTGGTTCGAGTCCCTCCCAATGCATAAAGAAGGATGAATATCTTCCCCGGGTAATTCAACGAGTCTGAATCTGAAAGAAAAACACGTATGAAATAAGCTGTTTTTAATTTTGTCATAAAAAGAAAATTTAACTCGTTCTCTAAGCTAGAAAACGTTAAAATATTCAAAAGAGAACACGATAGAGGTCAAATAGATAAAAAAAAAAACTTATTAATTTACAGTACTTAACATTTTGAATGTTACTTAAATACTTTACTAATACTCACCATGAGATTCAAAGATGTTCAATATGGCGACCACCTTGGGCAAAACAAATTTCAGCTCGTCTCAGCCATTCTCTGTTGGTGGCATTTCTAATCATAGCTGGTGTGACATTCTCGCAAGCCGCTATAAATCCTCTGTTTTAACTCCTCTACACTTTCCACGGGGGCTCTATTATTGTAAACCTCGTCTTTGAGGCAACCCCAGAGGAAATAGTCCAGAGGAGTTAAATCAGGAGAGCGAGGCGGCCACTTGATAGTTCCACCTCTTCCAGCGATGACTGCACGGAACACTTGCCTCAGGTGTTCGGAGACGTTCCGTGTTCCGTGCGCAGGACATCCGTCATGTTGGAAGATGATCCTCTGACGTGTTTCCAGGGGGACATGTTCCAGAAGCTCTTGGAGGGAATTTTCCAAAAAATCCAAATATCTGAAAATAAATTAGACAGTCAATTTTTTGTTTATCGATACCTACTGCAAAGACTTGTATAGATACTCATTAATTGGACATTTGACCACCTAAGAATAGGGCTCTTAAAGTTGGGTGTCAGTAATTGCTTCAAGCAATAACTGTGCTTGTGGGCTAAACAAAGATTTTCTATTCTACTCTATTTTAATCTCACCTTTCACCGTTCAAATTTTCTTCATAAAAAAAAGGTCCGATCATCTTGTCCCCAATGAGGCCACACCATACATTTATGCTGATCACAGTCTGGTGGTGTGACGCAAATGTAAGATGTGGGTTCTCATTGGCCCATGTCCTGAAGTTCCACCTGAAAATACAAGAGGAATTATAAGAAGAGTATCTACCTACCTACCTACCTACCAACATAAAAAAGAAGTACATACTCGTATCTGACCTAATTATGTTTCATTTTAAGTAAGTTGATTTAAGGTATCTATCTGTTTAAATAGGTACCTATACATAAATTTTGCACTAGAGAGAACATCAAACTCACCTATTTATCATACCATTGTTCGTGAATTTAGACTCGTCTGTCCAAAGGATTTTGTTTAGTATGTTTGGATGCCGAAATCGTAGGCGATCTATTGTATTTATGAACTCCAGCCTTTGTTCAGGATCTGCATCCCGCAATGCTTGCACGACATGAAAACGGTATGGCCTGTAGTTATACCGCTTAAGGATCCTGTGCACTGAAACCCTTGGGACCCCCAAACTTCTGCTTATTTGTCTAACAGAAGCATGAGGGTGCTCTTGACAGAATAATAGAATATCTAAATCACCACCGTTCCTATTGTCTTGTTCACGTTGTCTATTTGGACGATTAAATCCTCCGTTTTCTCGAAACACTTGAAAATTTCTTATTATTGTCTGCCTGCTTGGTTGTCTTCTTCTAGGGAATCGCCTGATGTACGCCGCCACTGCGCGGGATGCATTTCTATGAGTTTCAATGTAAACCTAAAAGAAGAAAAACCAGCTCTTTCTAAACAAATGAAAATATGACATGGTTTTGTAAATGTAAAAACAATGTTAACAATGTTTTTTTTCTGGTAGTTAATTCTTTTTCTATAATGGTCTTTTGACTTCTTGTAAGTATGTACTCTTTAAAATAATTTAATTTTAATAAACATTAAACCTATCAAATGTTCAAGGTACTTACCTCCAGCATATCCTGCCTATCTCGCGGGGCATAAGGACGAGTAGGCATAATAATAATAATAATATTTTTTAATAATAATTGTAGTTTATTTATTTATTTTATTTATAAAGAAACATTTATACAAAGGTACTTCTCCTAAGCTTTGAAGAGCTTCCTTCTAAGAGAAGAAATCAAAGTATAGGACATTATTCGAAATAAATTACATATCTACTATGTATTTAAAATTAGTAATTAAAAAATCTAAACTTTAACTTGATGAAAGTCACAATGTCGAATGGAAAAGATTACCTAATTACAAAATCAACATTGTATGATGTAGGTATTCAAAAGAAACCCCGAATCCCAACTCTTCTGAGGTAGGGTATTGAAAATAATTATTCGAGTTTCATTTAAAAATACCTACGTAGGTAATTGTCAATCTTTCATAGCAGGTAATCAGAAGGAGAGAAGAGATAAAAAGTTAGTTATAATTTGTATTATAATATCACAATTTTTAAGTGGGTAGCATCGACATTACGAGAACTAATGCGAACGTAATATTCAACCTACCCTCATCGTCATGCATCAATCTCGTAATTCCGCCACTGGTCGTTGCCCACTCTACAACTACCCTAATTGTCTTCACGAGGTTAGGGTAGGCCCCGACATACAAAGTTCAGAGCCAAATTTTTTCCAAAATTCCTGGGATTCGAACCCGGGTCACCAGGAGTGCAAGTCAAGCATGCTACTGCTAAAGTAAATTGATTATTATAGGTAGGTAGGTAATAGGTATCCATCGAAGAGGTAGTAAGGTAGGCGAGCATTAGTGTTACTTACCATCATAAAACAAAAACATGTCAGACGTGTTGTATGTGATAACAGGGTTACTCGAATTTGGGACAGTCTTTTTCAAAACTCTTATAAAAGGTATTACGTAGATAAAACCATACTTACCTACTTAGGTAGTATTTTAAGTATTAAAATAATTTAATGTAAACACCAAATTGAAAACGGCTTATTCATTTCATGTTTTTCTCTCAGATTTGGACTCTGCGTTGAATTTTAGACAATTTTGAATATCCACATGATGATTTATTAAAAAAAAAAAAATATCTACAGGTAGCCCATGCGACATTTTCAGATAAAAGACCATAACTTTTTTATTTCATACAATATCGAAGTTTTTCTTGCATAATTAGTCTATGCGTGAAATTTAACGTCTTTTTGACTACCCATATACAGGGTGTTACAAAAAAATTATGTCACACCCTGTATCACATTTTAGTTTTTGTTTTTCGATATGACCAGTGGAAAGTATGTAGAATTTTGATAAATTTCATAATCTGTAAGAAAATTTTCAAAAAAATTTAAAATAAAAAAAATGAAGTAATTATTTCAGTCATGAACCACCCTGTATGAAAAAAACAATTGTCAATGAAAAGCGCATGTTTTCATCACACAAACGTATTCTATTCATGTTCTCGAAAAATTCAATCGAAATCGAGTTATTCAAGATTTAAAAAAAAAATGGGTCGAAAAAAAACCACCCTGTATGTCATTTTTTAATAATAAAAAGTACTAAGAGGCCATTTAAGAGTAAAAATATCAAATAAAATTCAGGTCGACCCATTTAAAAATCGAAAATTGATACCTCGATTTCTGACTTTTGAACCACCCTGTATAAAAAAAATTTCATGACTGAAACCGCATAATTAGCACATGTACCCTAAGATTTTTTATTTTTCAAAAACTCCATCAGGGGCCGAGTAATTTGAGGTGTCCAAGTTTGGTGGGACACCCTGTATGTATAGGAATTACAAAGAGAGGGTAGGTACAACTCATTCGACACAACCTGAGCACTGAGCAGCCCAAAATTTGTGCATCACGTGTCTACTTAAATCACAGGGTATGGATGTAGAGCTGTTAATTCTAATACTACATTTTTTTCTTCTTCTGATTTTAGGAACAAGCTGCAATTTCAAGTTTTCATTTGCACAACATCAATCTTTGACGGGTTTTAAGGCTTTCTTAACCGTAGCAGAAGTCTCGATTCTGAGCTCTTCCATCCAACCACTTGAAATTATCCTATATAATTTTGTATGAATTTCTTTATGCCATCTTTGAAGCTTTCCAAGGAAGAATTCCACAACCTCACAGCAGAAAGAAAAAACATGAAAGGACCCTCTAAATACCTTGGTTCTATGAGATGGAAACTCTAGAGTTTTGGTATGATTGGATCTGGTGGCATATCCAGTTGAGTCGGAAGGAAATCTCATGTTATATTAAGGTGGATGCCGATGATTTTTCTGGTAGAGGAATTTCAAGGATTTTTAACACACTACGAGTAAGATATATGTTCATTTCCCTTCGAAAGCCTCCACTTCAAGGACAGGAGGTTGCTCTCATGCGATCCGGGGACCGTTGGCACTTAGAAGATGTGTCAACAGAAGGTGGTTAATCAATTGCAATGAATATTGGTTTGCAGCCTACTAGATTACTAGCTATAATTACTAGATTGCAAGTAGATTAAGTTCATTTTTAGACTAACATAAGTTACTGCATTTGTTTTGATGATATTTCAGTTTATGTGAGCTTCAGTATGACCCATCTGACTCAACCTATAGTAATAATATGTATCGTGAGAAGCTGTATTTCCAAATACACTGCCCGTTTAGATCTCCTAATTTAATCAATGTGAGACTGGGACACTACAGCAAATAATTATTATGATTATGATAATCATGTGTTTTAATTATGAATTATGATACGTCATGATGGTGTGTTGACAGGACCAATGATAATGTAATGGTACTAATGGTCAATTCTCTTATGTAAAGTACTATTGTTGGAATCCAAAGCATTAAGTATTCTTCATTCATGTATTATTCCTTGACATGCTTCATAATTTATACATTTTTATTAATCATGGTTTATGAAATAATCAAACATTTTGTGTTAGTTAACACACTACGTTTCACTATCGTGAACATGGAATGGCTATCAAGTTATCATTATTCAACAATTCAATTGGTTAGCTGCCAACGCACATATATTTATGATAGTACAGAGATAACTATTACATTTTAATCAAAATTAATAAACACATTCTAATAAATCAAATTATTTCCATGAAAACAGAGACTATATTACATGAACGTAATACATAAAGAAACAAATTTCTGCAATTCTAATCAAGACTCAAGTTAAATTTACCTTAAATGTCCAAATATCGGAAAAGGGGAAATCCGTTATTTTTCCACTGTCTTTTATGGGTTAATGATCTTACTTCATACCGATGTGTATTAACTTTGATATAAAAACAATATTTGAAATGGACTAATATCGAGCGAGGTTAAAGAATAAAGTGAATGTATCTCTCTCTAGTTGTTCAATATTGTATCTTAAAACACCAAACACATCATATTACACATACTATATTATCAAATACAGATAGGTACATTGCTCCCGTGCTCTTCAACACAAACGAGACTATTTGGATCTGAGTCTCAATTACAATTAAAGTCCCACACTTGAGAGTTAAGACAGTACAAAAGTTTTACCATCCCACATAACCTATTTACAATACGAGAAATTAGATCGGCCAGGAATGAAATCACACACACAATAGAGTCGACAGACATAGAGCTCTTAGCCTCCAGGCTCTATAAACTAGAAATATTGAGACACTATCCGTCCATCATAAGCAGGAATGAAATGTATGAAATTGATTCGAAATGGAAAAAAATGACCTAGAAGAGACTATTGTGGACACTTCTAGTCGTCTAGAAAACGGAGCAAGTACCAGTATACCAGTCCGCGTTGGATGCCTGTATTTGGAAAAATGAGAAACTTTCGTTCAACTTTCTTGCCGAGACCTGGAATCGATTATAAGCGACTTTCATTGCGATGGCCTCCTGCCTTCAAAACCTCATTGATGAGCTAGGTGTGACGGAGGTTAAACTTTCTTAAAACCGAGGAGCAAATGGGGTTTCAGTCAAACTTCGAGATGCTTCTTTTGTGATGATCATCGATCAGTTTGATCAGAATTCAAAACTCGCGGGTTCAATTCTCGTCTATTGCGCACAAAGATGCATATATTGGCATGAAACAAGCGACACAGTTAGTTAGACACGGAATTTGAGGTTTGCCACCAGAAATGCAGAAAATATGACAAGTCATTCACAGTCAGCAGTGTGTTTATGTTCTCCAGTATCCTGATGTGTAATAATCTGTATGTATAGATAATCCTATGTACAACGTGTATTATATTTTATGTATGCTCACATGACGTTAGAAAAGAAACAAGAGACCTACTGGAACCATGGCAGGACTCACAAGCCTAGACCTCACGCTAAGCTTCAGTTCACGCCTTACTCCGTGACGTCATCACATGATATCCTGATGACTTGGTGAGTTTCAGCTGAAGGTACTCTTGCTTGCACTATAGCATTATGGTCTATCGATGTCTCTATTAAACCCTACACCTGTCAAGGGTCAAGGGCATTTGCTGTCTGTGGTCTTCGTCAGGGACGGCCGGTGCTAAGGAGCTGCGGAACTCCAGCACCCCCAGACGAAAAGGAAAGAAAAGATTTTTTTTTCATGTCTCTCTAGCTTGTAGTGAATGAAAATCATTACGCATATTTCGAACAAAAATTCATAAAAATTATCTAATTATAATTAGATAAACCTTAGCCAAGCTTGATTGTAGAGATTGTAGAGAACATAAATATAAACTTTTGACCAATAAAGCTTTCATATTGGTTTTAGGGGCGAGCCAACTTCACGGAGCTATATCTAACGCGCTTCTTACTTTAGGGGCGAGCCAACTTCACGGAGCTATATCTAACGCGCTTCTTAATTTTTGGCTTCTCCGTGCGGAACGCTGCCGCGCTCCGTAGAGCATTTCTCTTTTCTCTGCTCATGCCTTATTGAAAGAGAAGGCATGGAGCAACCAAACCTACCCGCACAGCGGGTTGGTCTCGGGGGAGACGAGAAGGAAGCAAATAGTGTCCGCTGAAAAATTTCTAACTGACTGCAGAGCTAATAGAGTGATGTGGTAAAAATTCGAATTATTTTTAGATTTCCGTTCAGAGGAGGAAGAGGGGAAGCCCTCCGGCTTCCCCTTCATCCACTGAACTAATTTACTGGTTCCTTCCGGAACTAACAATTAGTTCAAGGTCTCCTTTGCGCCTGACTCGGTCCGTGACCTTTCGTTCCGCGAAATTTATGTTAATAATTTCACGTGTTTTTGTTTTGAAAATTAATTAATAATCGATAACAATTTATTTAATGATTTAAAGTACAGTGTAACAAATAACAATTTTATTAATCATTGAATTTACCTAACAGTTTATTTTACCCAAAGTTTTGTAAACATAATATCGGTCTATAAGATTATAACATTTATTTTATCTTTAATTTTGAATTCATTTTAAGATTAAATTTGTGCAATCAATTTAAGTTGGGTTTGAAACTTCTTATAAAGGATATTAAAATTAAATTAGCATTATCGATTCATTCTCTTTAAAGTTAAAAATGTATATTTTTACTTTTAGTATTGTTTTTTTTATCACAGAGGAATTAGGTAATTACATTTCAAAGCAGGTATGGAAAAACAAAATTAATTCAGTTGACATCTTATTAAGAATAAGTTTTCTTTGTTTTTACTTGACAAAAAAATGATTTCAAACATAGGTACATATTTGATTCTGACTTTAATGAAAAAGCCATTCACAAGTTTTGTTCGAAATCCAGCGAATGGATTCTACTCCAAATAATCAGTAAAGAGTAAGTCCTTTATAAATTCTTATTTTCTTTCTTTTGAACATTTTTTATTCTTATGTATGTTGAAAAAAAATCTACAATGGTCGTGAAAAATAAACGTTATTCCAAAATTATCATCATAATATATTTGCGTCAGCTAATCATTTTTATAAATTAAAACAAATTAATTTATTATGATACTTAACCACTCTAACTGAATTCTCGAAAATCACCATACGTGAGACTTGAACTATTGACCCCCTAGTTAGAATTCCCTCTCCCTGACATAACCACTTCACCACTAGGCCTTGCAGACATGTATTAAATGTTGCATAGTTTTTCTTTTCGTAAAATTTTGACAGCACCCCCAAACCAAATTCCCACCGGCCGCGCCTGGTCTTCGTTACTGTTTATGCTGATTTGTAGGCTAAAATAGTACAATAGTGAATGTGAGTAAATGTTCTGTTTATGCCTAATGGCTGATCATTTAATGTCATGCAATGTACAAATTCAGTCGACAGAATGTTATGTAATGTAGATGAGCTTTACAAAACTCGTGATCCTTATAAAATTTTCCCGTTTAAAAATGTTTTTCAAGCAGGAATGTCAAATCATACCTCTCTCAACAGGAAAATTTTGCTGATCCCTTGAGTTCCCGTTTACCTAGTTTCCTACAGTGAAAACTAGGTAAACGTACTACACTACAGATTTGCGTACTTATCTGTACTACACTACAGATTTGCTCTTTTTAGTAGTAATGTGTATTATAATATAAATACAGGGTGGGGCAAAAGTCTGGAAACCCCTGAATAACTTTCGAATGGCTTCTTCGGTAAAATTAAAATTTTGTAAGGTAAACCGGGCTAATAAGACCTTCTTTTGAAGTGGGGTCGATTTTTGTTACCGGCCCCCATGTCGGGGCCAGGGGGGCCAACTTCATTTTTTTAAATACGAACCCCCACCTTGCGATACATTTTTGGAAAGGTCTTTAAATAAGAAATACATTGGTGCAAATTTTATTTTTTTAATATTAATTGTTTGCAAATGGCGTCCAACTTTGTGTATGCAGTAAAGTCTGGAAACCCCTGAATATCTTTTGAAAGGGCTTTCTCAGTAAATTTAAAATTGTGCACGGTAAGTCGGGGTAATTAGACCTTTCCAAAAATGTATCGCAAGGTGGGGTTTCGTATTTAAAAAAATGAATTTGGCCCCCCTGGCCCCGACATGGGGGTCGGTAAAAAAAAAATCGGTCGCATTCTAATAAAAGGTCTAATTAGCAAGGATTACCGTACACAATTTTAAATTTATTGAGAAAGCCCTTTCGAAAGATATCCAGGGTTTCCAGACTTTACTGCATAAACAAAGTTGGACGCCATTTGCAAACAGTTAATATTAAAAAAAATAAAATTTGCACCAATGTATTTTTTATTTAAAGACCTTTCCAAAAATGTATCGCAAGGTGGGGTTCGTATTTAAAAAAATGAAGTTGGCCCCCCTGGCCCCGACATGGGGGTCGGTAAAAAAAAAAATCGGTCGCATTCTAATAAAAGGTCTAATTAGCAAGGATTACCGTACACAATTTTAAATTTATTGAGAAAGCCCTTTCGAAAGATATCCAGGGTTTCCAGACTTTACTGCATAAACAAAGTTGGACGCCATTTGCAAACAGTTAATATTAAAAAAAATAAAATTTGCACCAATGTATTTTTTATTTAAAGACCTTTCCAAAAATGTATCGCAAGGTGGGGGTTCGTATTTAAAAAAATGAAGTTGGCCCCCCTGGCCCCGACATGGGGGCCGGTAACAAAAATCGACCCCACTCTGAAAGAAGGTCTTATTAGCCCGGTTTACCGTACAAAATTTTAATTTTACCGAAGAAGCCATTCGAAAGTTATTCAGGGGTTTCCAGACTTTTGCCCCACCCTGTATGTATGCTAGTACTTCTCACAGATTGCAAGTATAGTTCAATAATCATATTCTCTCTGGTTATCAACATCTATTTCAAAAGAAAAAGATGGTGTTGAGGGAAATATTTTGGAAAG
>JAMCCL010001009.1:0-10684 GCA_024516035.1 Bactericera cockerelli
TTAATTCTGAAATTACAAATAACCTCCATTGCTGAACCTTGATCACATTAATATTCAATTTTCTTTTTTACATCAAAATTGAGTAACTTACATGAATGTAATAATAAGAATGAGAATAACTCTTTATTGACAGTAATATTAACAAAGGGCGCGATTATAGCTTGAGGCAATCTCTGCCATCAAACCCATAAAATCACATTGATATAAAAATAAATATATAAGGACACAAACATCATACTGTTTGCTGCATTTGATAATATATTATGAATGCACGTTATCTATCGTATTATTAATTAATCTCAATATTATTTAAACTGACCTTATTGGATATCTGTCAAAATCGGGTCTCGAACTACTGACCTCCAGGTTACTGGAACGCGAGTACGCCGCCCTATCGATGGAACTACTAAGGTCGGTGATACTATGAATGTATTCTACTCTGTGAGACTCTCATGGTAGGTTTTTACTCGACATCAGGTACTCGATGGAACTACTAAGGTCGGTGATGCTATGAATGTATTCTACTCTGAGACTCGCTCTTGGTAGGTTTTTACTCGACATCACGTACTCGCACTTACCGAATCCTGAGTCCAGCGGACTCGGGTTATCTCGGAGGACATCGCAGCAACTCAAGAGACTCAACTTTAATCATTTGAAAAAAAAAAAAAAAAAACTTTAACGCATTATACGTGGAAACTATACGTGGTTCAAAGTTTTACTCACTACATTTCTAAACTGGCCCGGAGGCCAAGCGGAGATATTAAACATCAATTAGGAACAACTTTTTTCTCTCCTTTGATGTTATGGATTATCTATAGTTCAGCATATCGGAACCGCTGCACTACAGGGTGGCCTCACACGCTCGGGAATCGGGCACATTAATGTCTGATGAGTTTAGGATGTCATGTGGATGTTTTGGATGTTTGTTCATTGAGACCATGGAAATAAAGTTCTATAATTCTTGGGTATTTCACAACTAAAGAGACATTCGACAAATTTGAGATACTATCACTTGCATTGCACAGATAAAGTTCCGAGAAAATTGTGCGCAAACGTCCAGTTTAGGTGGTTTTATGTCCTTAACATTGTAAAATTCAATTTGTACACAGTGAAATGTCTTGCACGTTTCCTAGTGCAATTTCTTTCTAAAGACTAATAGTCCTTGCGCAGGCCAGTTCCTAGCACCAAGACAGGACGCATCAGCCGGTCTGCAAGTAGCTTCCTCTCCTCTTCATCACTACCTGAGGGCTCTCTCCTTCGCCCCCCGGGTCCGATTTACCTACACAATCCATCCATCAATATAAATGCTGAACATATTCCTGATGAGAATACATGCAACTGATCTCAAGCATGTCAGAATATTAGCTATCATTAGACCTAATTCTCCAGCTACAACCTGCCGCTGTATAGCTATGCGTTTACACGTACAACACCATCTAATATGGGTTTCTCGTATACAACGCCAGTAGTTTAATTTACAAATCAATAACTTATAATTTTCATAAATATTGATTACACGTTTCGGAACAGGATCAAAAGGAATACATGTCTGTAAGTTTTTTAGAGGCGGTGTTGGTCTACTAGTGATACTACAAGAGCGCGGCGCAGACCTGTAATTTCCTCTCCTCAGTGTTAGACCCGACACCTATCAATTACCCAACGGCCTGATTTCTTCATTATTCTCAACACCTCTCCAGCGCTCCAGTGTTTAGCGAGCGGGTGATTTTCATTTTAATTTTAAACTGTTCCTCGCCAGGCTGTGAACTTGATTCCATTTGACAATATTAAGCGCCGCCGACAAAGACTTGGGTTTCAGAGGTTCTCTCTTAATATCCCAGTTTTTCTCATTTTCTACCTTACGCGAGAGTACCTGTTATTAGACTGGGAGTTGTGTGTTTGTGCAAATTATAGGAATTTAAACATTCTGTGTTTTTTTTTATTGATAAATAATTACTGTTCTCACTTGTAATGTTCTCACATTCCTTCTCTCTTGTTCCTAGTCATCAAGTCGCACAGTTCTCTCGCTTTCAACTCATTTAATTATGGTTTCTCCACCTCAAACAACGGTGATAAAATAGAGATATATTCTGCTACTTCAACAATCTTGTGGATTCTTACTTCTTCAGTTGCGTTATGACTTAGGTACAGCTAAACGCAAATAAAACAAGACTACAATCGGCAACAGCTACTGATGAGTCACTCCATCTAAATAGAACAAAATCAGGTGATATTGGTGAATTTTACCATTTTACCACACATGAAATGATGCAGGTATAGAAACTTGAACAGGAAATAGAGAGTTTGCACAATTTTCCCCGGGGGAATATCTCAGAGAATCAAACAAGGAGTATTCTATCAAAATATTAGAATTGAACACAATTCACCGTTACCTACATCGGTCCAAAATGGTCAATTTGAATCGATCCATCCTCATGAGACGTCAATCAAATGAAAGCAGGCGGCTTCAGAGGATCCGAGCATTTGTTGGACGACTCAAAGGATCCCTGAAGATGATTACCCAGCACAATCGGAAGACTTACATGCAGGACCGCCCCAAGATGTGTTCCTCACACCTCGTCTGTTATTACAATAGGATGCTTCATTGTGTGATTACGTTCCTTGTGATGAGGGATCCGAGATGGTTTTGACAGGGATAACAACAACAAAGGCGATCATATTACAAAGAATAATATGAGGTCGGGAATTGGATACTCAATCAAGGTTTTTGACTTGTCTTCCATCATCAGAAGTGTGATGGTTCTGATTGGTTGTTGGGTGGAGTGAGAAGGTTACAGAGAAAAATTGGTTCATTGTATAATTGAAAATGATTTGATTTCTTAGTGGATGTGCCGTCAGTGTGTTGTCTTGAAAGGATTTGTGAAGATAATTTTGGAACCGATGTCTGTACGGTAAATTGTAATGTAAAGGTATCTTGATATACTTTTTTTTACAAGTATAATATTATTGATCAAAGCTTTCTGTTCTTCACATGATACAACACAGTGACAATATCATTTTTTTCTATGAACGTCCATGTGATATTTATGTATCTAGATCCCTAGATGCATGACTGACAAATCAACATATTGACAACTTCCATGCATCTTTTCCATAGGTTCTACCAACACGATTTTTTCGTTTATAGCTATTACTTATTTACTACAAATAGATAGGTTTTCCTTTCTATAGTACTCAATTCTGAGGATTTAGTGGTTCAGTAACAATAGTCTGCATACACAATACCAACGCAAATAAAATTAAAGGTAAGACATAGCATTGAATTTCTCACCTTGAACTCTTTGGTTTTGAAAATTACTCCATCAGCACCTTTAATGCTTTCAAAAATATGTGAGAAATATTAATGATACTTTGAAACAGATTATTACGAGTTAATTCAGTACACATTAGCAGAAAATTCTCTCAACATAGCGTTGGAAATTATTCGAAACATGGCAAGAACCATAATAGTGGTCTTGAGATTAATTTTCCTTCGTGTAATTTCATCAAACTTGGCAACGTTGTTGGTAATGTTTCTTATTCGATTGTTTGGTGGCTTTTGGTGAGTGTCCATAGAAGAAAAAAATTCTTTAAAGGAGCATTTTTTGCGGCTTTTGCTAAGTGTTGGGTATGAATATGTTTAAATAGTTTCAAAAATTTCCATGCACTTTTTTGGAAGAGATTTTGATTAAACTGCAACTACTGACCTAATTATTCCGAGTCCGCACGCACTCACATCAGACAAGTAATTCACAGTCAAGAGAATTTTGTTTATTTTTTAACTATGCTTTACAAACAGGGTTGTTTATTAATTTAATTTGACAAATGGTCTTGTGCTTTTGAGAAAACTTCTTCGAAAAATAAGATATAAATAGTGACTTTACTATACAATTATTCATGATATTGCTAAGTTTAACTCCGAAACAATAAAATAAGTATTCACAGTGTTCCTTATATTTGGAGACTTTGAGTATTGTGATCATATGTAAATTAATAAGAATTTTAATCAATAGCAATTAAGTAAATTTAAGCTTGTACAAACAATATTTAGACCTAATGACACCTCGGACTGAAAATTTGCCACCTTTCATATTGCAATTTTGTGCAGATTTAACATCTCACGCTCATCTGATTCAACCTACATAAATATAGATAAGTATTGGCGCAGTAAAATTCATCGTAGAGACGGCAACACCCGCTCTGACTTGTGAATGTGGACGACACATACAATATCCACACGAGTTGATATCAAATAAATGTATCGCCACATTTAAGCTCATTAGGAGCAAATTTTCTTGTAATTATTTATGTTAACTCGGGTACACTAAGTCGCTAGATTTGGTTAATGAAATTTCAATGGCCCTTGAAAATAATTATTTGTAAACTACGTGGTTGCTATAGATGAGACACGTACGTGATATGAAGTGTTATTTTTCAAATGAGGAGCACAATTAATAAAGTCTATTTCGTGTGATGTTGTGATGGATGTTGGTACTCTTTCCAGAGTAGACGTTCCGAAGTAATGCTGTAATGAGCAGGGAGCAGGGTCCAAACTAATGAACACCGTTGTAGAACTTTTTCTTACTCATTTGCATAAAATTACATTATCTATATGTTTGTGAAGAAAATATTGGCGTTAAATTATTAGGTCATCCTTATACACAATTATGTGCTCTGTCTTATACAGTAACATACCACTGGAATTCATGGAAAGAGAATCGTCGACATTTCAATACCTAAATGTTTAACAATGAATTTTAGTGCGAAAGTTTACCATTAATGTTTGGTGTTAAAAAAGCCAACATTGTAAGAATAGGTTATGATTTAGGTTAATATTAATGAATCCAACCTACTGTTGTAACCCAATCAAACAGCTATTTCGGCTTATAATGTTTTATCTTTAGTCAGAGTTATGTTAAGTTGATAAAGGTGTCTTTTTCTCTTCTGTTCAAATTCAAAACTATTTCATTCTTAATTTGGGAAACACAATTACGAGAGTTCAAGTTTCTTGGACCAAGATCTGAGGAAGAAATAATATTTTTTTCAGTCTTGCGTCAATTTCATTAACGATTCTTCTCGCTTTGACTTCGCCTAGAATTACGACCTGTTGACAAACATATTGAGTCTTGTTCATCTTATGTTTCTTCGCTTCATGAACGTTTTGTGATAGGGTTTCTTCCTAATAGGATCCGTAATAACGTTTTTATTAGATATGATGGCATTTCCTAATGTTTTCGTTTACATGGCAAATATAATGCTTTGTACTGATGCCACCTAGGTCGAGAAACATAATAATAAGACTTTTTTTCTCTTTGCACATGTAAATACATTTATGATTGAATTAGTGTTATGTGGTTCAAACTTCAACAGAACAATATTAGTAACAAAACAAATGTTAAATTACGACACAAGAAATTTGTGGAAAAGTATAATTCTGAGCAAAAGAGGACAGCGTTTGTGTCCCGCGGAGGTGTGAGGCATCCTTTAATCAACTTGTTCCTGTATTAGGTACATAATCTATGAGTTACCCAACAGAGGAGAGGTAAACATATTAAATGATTGCGAAAACTGTAGCTCAAATAGGTAGGTCGAGCACTAGGTATATAGTTCTATGTTATAGGAAAAATGTCATGAATAGAACAATGAAAATAAGCTAGGATATAATATGTAGAAGGAAAAAAGACTTTGTGACACATCATTTTCCATCTATTTTTCGTGTACCATTTAAAAAAAAAAAAAAAAATCATAACAAATAATTATTATATTCTTCTAGTTCTTACTTATAATGATTCGTTTTTTCTATGCATATTTATTTAGGTATTATAATTAAAACAATTAAAATTCAAAATATCATACTTAATCGCATGTGACAATGTTCTTTCACAAGCCTTCTCTTCTGACAAGTGCTCCGCTAATAACAATAACAATACCCGATTGTTTTAACAATAAATCTGCAATACAACAATACCTCATGTAAATACATGAAATTATTTATGTCGTACAAAGAAGTAGAAAAAAGTGTCCCCCAAAGCATCATAACTCATTTTTGAGAAAATTAATGTTGGCAGATGTGAGATTTGTTTTAATTTATATCTTAGCAAATTTTCGAGTGCTTCCCTTTCAGTAATGAACAGAAATTTTAAAGAGACAATTAATTAAATATGAGGTACTTTCATTATATTATGTACTATGTAGGTACAGTTATGTTAGAACTCACACCAACTCGCACAGTTTTTTTTTTTTTTTAAGGAAGGGCGGGGAAAAATCTTTAAAGACACCCAGGTCTTAGCCTGGGGTGTGGGATTTCCACCCACTAAAAACCCACCTTTCCTGATACATACTGCACTTGGAACCGAAATATTTTCATTACTTATTTTTAAAAAAATAATAATAATGATTAGGTAATGATTATACCTATTTAGGTAGGTATCTAACTATCTACTAAATACATAATATTTAGTCAAATGGGTACATGGCTAGTCGAATTTTTCAACACTTGGTTGAGTGTTGGTGAGGTAGAATTACGTATTTATGTATGATCACTCTTGCTCATGTGTCCATTGACTTTCTTATCCTGCCATTGTTGTCAATTTCCACCATTCCGAGACTTTGATATTCTGAGATTTCCAAGTACGTGTACAAAGTATTGAAAGTGTCACTTGAAATATCTCATTCATTTGATTATGAGAGCTGTTGTTTATCTTTCATGTAGACGACTATGTATGCTGTGGCTGCGGTGATATATGGGCTGCGTTTCTATGTTTTATTTGCGGAAGCTAAGGCGTTAATACGACTTGAGGGCGGCTTCAGTTAGGCTTTCCATTATGTGATGGTTCTTTAACTGCCATTATTGTTGAACTCTGTTATTTAAAAAATTAAGTGATATGACCATGCAGTTGAAAGCGAGCTTAAAACCCAATTATTAAAATCTAAATTAGTTGTTTGTGTAAATATTAAGGTTTTACTTCACGAAACTGAAGATTTTTTCTATGATTTCGATAGCCTTATTTCGGTGAAATTAAGTAAATGTTGTCCTCACCGCTCCTTGATAAAATTATAAATAATAAATTTTTTAAGACATAATTTAAGATTCCTCTGAAATATCTGAATTGTTTCTGTTTATTATAATTAGGTATGTTGTAAAGATACCATTTTTTTATTTTACATAAATAAAAATTGTAACTAATCGTAAGGTAGGTAGTAATAAAAATAATTAGCTGTACTCGTATATTTACTGCCCTGGCTGAGAAATATTTCTTATTTACAGTTAATTCAAGATTTTCTTTAATTGTTTTCAAAGGATCTGATTAACAAGAGTTCAGATTATTTTTAACACACATTTCGCCTAAAATTGGGGATCGAGTGGAGTGAAGGACATTATATTCCTGTCTTCAACAAGCTCTTTTGCCTTCATGAGGGAAAACTATATGGATAGTGAAATTAACAGAATGTTATTTCTAAAAGTAGTGATTGCAAAATCGAACGTTTTGATGCTACCAGAATCGGATGTCCACAGAAATTCGGATGACGATTCCACGTCAAAAGCCGCGCCCAGAATCGTAACGTGTTAATATACGAAGCACTCCCCACACATCATTAGACTCGAAAATATAAATCATTATCACAAACGGGGGAAAAAAAAAGAGCGTCTTCCCCCTTAGTAATTGGGCCACCCTGCTAGTTCCCTGCTACTTGACACCTTGTGAGGTGATACATTGGGGAGGAAGGCACCACGGGAGATTGATGATCGCACGGTGTGGTTTTTCGGTGCTCAGACCCCGGAGAAGGATGAGTTTTTTTTCCCCTCCAACAGAAATGACATATTTATCTTAATTTAATTATCTTCTGAACATCGTAACCGAGTGTATTCTTCTCAAGAGGACTCAACGTTCAGATTTTGAACATGTATGTTTTTGAATCTTTGATTATGCTTTGGAATATTTATATTATTTATCTGTCCCGGTAGCTCAGTGGTAAAGGCAGCACTCTGTGAATCCAGAGATTCCGGAGGTCGCGGGTTCGAAACCCTGCCGGTACATGACAAGTTATCCTCCCAGTTGGCATTTTTACCACATAATAATGCGTCTTGGTCTTACTGCTGGAATAATGGGGCTTTAAAGTCCTAATCGGGCAGTATAAATACTGCAATATTATTATATTATTATTGTTTAGGAGGAAAATGAATGATTGCTGGATATATTATAATATACTAGCTCAATCTCGGCACTTCGTGACCACATAGATTTTTCGGTCCATGGATTGTCTCAATTATTAGAAATTGGACAATTCTCTCCAGTGGCACATCCAGTCACCATGATCGAGAACAATACCTGTGTGTTGAGTTCTGTCATAACGGAGGTGTTCAGTTCATCAGCCAGTAGGTTTTGCTTTCAGATACTTGTAAATACCTGGATTCTACAAATATTTTTGAGAAGAGTATTGTATATACTTATAAATGAGTGTACGCTAACTTTTACAGCTATGCCAGACTACATACTCCGAATAGGTATAAAGATTATAATCTTTATACATACGAGTATACCTATCTTTATACCAGTGTAGGTATACACTGCATTAAGTAGGTACCGGGCACATCTGCGAAAGAATGCCTATTATTAGATCGAATAAAAGTCCGTACTTCGGAACAGTACTTACCTACTTATTACGGGTATCAAAAACCTTTCAATGACTGATTCTCTCAAATTATCATTCA
The DNA here is from genome assembly GCA_024516035.1 of Bactericera cockerelli. Classification (NCBI taxonomy): domain Eukaryota; kingdom Metazoa; phylum Arthropoda; class Insecta; order Hemiptera; family Triozidae; genus Bactericera; species Bactericera cockerelli. The sequence goes on from JAMCCL010001009.1 coordinate 8,711, forward strand.
TTGTACATTATCTTTCGATACCTCCTACCTCCTGTAAGGAACCCAATAGGCATATTATGCAAATTATATGCATTTATTATATTAGGTAGGTATAATGTACTAAACCTCTGCGCCATAGCATGTAGTAGGTACCTATTAGAACTATTACACCGAGGAGTGCAAACAACTTACAATACATTTTGATATTACACAGAAAACAGATGTATTTCTCTGTGCTGCAGTGTGTAATTTTATTTCCAAGTACAAAAAATATACTCCAGGCCTAAATATAATACTTAGATGTATTTGTAACAAAATGGCGGAAAGAACACGTAATTAATAGGTACGCATATAGGTATAGAGTACAGGCCTAGTAACCATGCAAGTCTACAGTGCAGGGAACATTATGCTAGAAAATTATTATGGTGGATGCACTTCATATTTCTCTGTGCTATTAATTTGTGCACGTATCTAATGATAACGATAACAAAACCCATGAAACATTCATGATAAATAATTCAACTCTGAAAGTTGAAGAAGTAAGACCAAAGTTATGGGTCGTATACGTATCCCATGTCAAAAGACATCAATGGCGAGGTCGAAATTTAAGCATGTTTGATTTAAAAAAAAAAAAATATTACCAAGAAAGAAGAAAAAGGAAAAAAAAATCTTTGAATAAAATGTCCATGATTGATTTTAATGCTGTGTCCGAAAGGCAACTACAATTTTGTAACAGTCCATTAAAATAATAAATTTTAATTGTTTCTCTCTAACCTCCTATTGATTTTTCTGTTTCAGATTACCAAATTGAAAATCGACAGCAATCCGTTCGCCAAGGGATTCAGGGATTCAAGCAGACTTACTGAATTTGAAAGGTAAGTTGATATATGCACTGGAAAATCTAATTGGTGTATTGATTTGATAAAGACATTCCGTATTACAGTTTTAATGATATCATATTAATTTGTCAACTCCTACCTCAAATCAACCTTTAGAGATCTACTGAATAATTGCACATTGTACCTATGTATTTTTCTTAGAAGGTTTTATCATTAGCTTAGGAAAAGAACCTTTGTAAAATTTCAAAATTGTTAATTAATTGTAAATCAACACTGACTAATAGTTCCGAAAGCGTTGATTCTCTGTTCCAATACTTAAAAGCTCTCCGTCTATACACTATGATTTGATCATCTAGGGAATCAGCGCGAACGACCTGTATATTGACAAGGTTAAAGCGCTTACAAAGAAAAAAAAAAATAATGAACAAGCTGCAAATACATATTTGATTCAAGATTTTATTTATACAAATTGGTAGATCCAACTTCCATGGATTTCAGCAGTTGTAGTAAAAAAAAATCTTGTTTTCAATCATAATTATACCAATTAAGAGTAATGAAGAATCCTTAATAACGAGTAGGTTACAAGTGAAGAAGTTAAATCTTCATCAACACCATTTCAAACCTTGAAACTCAAAACCCAGCAGTCTGAACGACACCTCCTTATTTAAAAGTGATAAAAAAAATCTCGTTTTTCTTCAAATTACCCCTGAAAAATAAATAATCTCAGTAGGCAATATTTTGTTCAGTATAAATTTTATAATATGTTTCAGAGAGAGCAGTATAATTAAAATTTTATGTCCCAAGTAATTATGGATGGATTATGGTTTTTGTCTGTAATTGCCATGTGCATATGTATTCAAAAGCTATTAATAATTGCACTGTTGGTAACCGAGCCCTTTTTGTTCTTTGTGGTCAATTTGGCCGAGTACTGTTTGAAAATTATGGGATGATATTGTATAAAATTGATGAACGAAAGAGAGATAGGGAAGTCGATTTTGATAAGTGTTGTTGAGAGGAATTTTTTATTTAGTGCTTTTCTGTTTTCTTTAGTTTTTCGTCTCTCTTTTCTTTGATGTACATATTTTGGAAAAGTAGACCTCGTTAAAAATATTTTAATACTCCCGAATAGCTCCAATAAAAGAATACTTACGAAAAT
>JAMCCL010000101.1:0-84699 GCA_024516035.1 Bactericera cockerelli
CTGCGATATCTTCGAAATTACTATATTTATCGAGTCGTAAGATATCTCAAAATGCTGTAAATTTTGTTTTCTACAATTTCATAATTTGATTATTAAAAAAACACCTACCAGAAGCCGTAAAATTCAAATTTTCCTACAGGGTGTCAAAAAAGAAGAAAAACATGATTTTTTATTTCTAACAAAAGAAGTTATAACATAGGAAATCAACAAGATTCATTCGTAACAGTGGTGAATCAGTATTTTGTGTTGTCTCCCCGAGCTCTAATCACAGCATTCATTCGATTTGGCATTGACTGGATCAAAATAACCACAATATCTTGGGGCAACCTCTACCATTCTTCGGTGAGGGCGATCTTGAGCTCTGCTACAGTCTGGGGAGCCGGTATTCTGCCTCAAACACTTCGTTTGAGTCGGTCTCAAAGAACCTCGATCGGGTTGAGGTCGAGACTAAGAGAGGGCCAGTCCAAAGTGTCAATATTCTCCTCACCCAAGAACTCCCGAATACAGTTAACCGCATGTGGGCGGGCATTGTCGTGCATAAGGAGGAACTGGTCGCCCATACTTTGAGCGAGAGGAACAACATGGGTCTGCAGGATGTTATCAATGTATCTCTGACTGTTCAGGTCACCTCCCGCACCGCATGTGGTGAAAACCAATACAGTCTTTCCTTTAGTTGAAATCCTACCCCGCACCATACAGGAACCACCGCCGAAACTGACAGTTTCTGTGATGCATCACTCAGCATACCTTTCTCCCGCTCTTTTATAGACTCTTTTCCTTCTTTCATTACCAAACAAACACACCCGGCATTCATCAGTGAAGAGAACAGAGCGCCATTGCTGGGGTATCCAATCCACGTGTTCTATGGCGAATCTGAGTCTCCTTTCCCTGTGCTCTCTGGAGAGTTTGGGTCCATTTGAAGCTCTTTTTGGTTGAATTCCAGCTTCTCGAAGTCCTGCAGACCCATATGGTTCCTCTCGCTCAAAGTATGGGCGACCAGTTCCTCCTCAGGCACGACAATGCCCGCCCACATGCGGCTAATTGTATTCGGGAGTTCTTGGGTGAGGAGAATATTGACACTTTTAACTGGCCCTCTCTTAGTCCCAACCTCAACCCGATCGAGGATCTTTGAGACCGACTCAAACGAAGTGTTTGAGGCAGAATAACGGCTCCCCAGACTGTAGCAGAGCTCAAGATCGCCCTCACCGAAGAATGGTAGAGGCTGCCCCAAGATATTGTGGTTATTTTGATCCAGTCAATGCCAAATCGAATGAATGCTGTGATTAGAGCTCGGGGAGACAACACAAAATACTGATTCACCATTGTTACGAATGAATCTTGTTGATTTTCCATGTTATAACTTCTTTTGTTAAACATAAAAAAATCATGTTTTTCTTCTTTTTTGACACCCTGTAGGAAAATTTGAATTTTACGGCTTCTGGTAGGTGTTTTTTTAAGAATCAAATTATGAAATTGTAGAAAACAAAATTTACAGCATTTTGAGATATCTTACGACTCGATAAAAAATAGTAATTTCGAAGATATCGCAGATTTGGTGGAGGAAAAAGTTTGATTCGCTTTTGTTGCTCTCAAGTGTAGTTTCTAGTGAAGCTGTTGACTAAGAATGTTTTAGGTTGTCTTAAACGACGAGTACAATCAAATGATAAAAGCTCTAAGAGCTTGGGACAGTTGACTTGTCCTTCAATCAGTTTAATCATAAAATTATGATCTAGTCGCTTGCGTCTGTGTCAACAAGGTTGTCAAGGTTAATGTCAAGAGAATAACGGAAGTTGAAATACCACAAAAATTTATTTTGCACTCTTTGAAGAGTGTGTTTATGTATGTCATAAAAAGGTGACCAAATTAGGCAAGCATACTCAAGCAGCGACCTCACAAGAGCTTTGTATAATATACAGAAGGCATCAGGTGAAAGTCCCTTGGAATTTCTCCAAACATAACCAAGAATACGATGGCAAGATAATGAAACCTTATCTATATGGTAAGAAAAAGAAAGGTTGGTGTCCAGGTAAACGCCAAGGTCTTTAATGTTATCAACAACGGTAGATTCACAGAGTCAATTGTGTAAACAAAATGACGTGACTTTACCGATCTAGTGAATTCCATGACAGCACACTTATGAATAGCCAACTGCATGTCGTTCGTAGATAACCAATCATGAAGTTTACGAATATCTGATTGTAAAGAGAAGCAGTCTTCGATAGAAGTAATAGTTTTGTACAATTTCACATCGTCTGCGAACATGAGAACGGAAGAATGTTCAAAAATGGAGGGTAGGTCATTAAAAAACAGACTGAAAAGCAAAGGCCCACTGTGGCTTCCCTGTCCAACACCGGAAGCAACGTTGATTGGAGAAGACACACAGTTCCCAAGCCTTACAAGTTGAGTTCGCTCGGAGAGGTAATTAGAGAGCCAGATTAAAAATCCTTCTCCAACTCCGAAGGAGCGTAACTTTGCCACAAGAAAAGACACGTTTACTCTGTCGAAAGCCTTCGCGACATCAGTATAAATGGCATGGACTGGGTAGCCATCGTCAAATGCTGTAAGAATATCGTGCTGATACGATAAAAGGTTAGTTACAGTTGACCTCTGAGACACAAAACCATGCTGACGCTCAGAGATGATACATTTGGTGGCAAAAGAAAGCTGTTCATAAACCAATTTGTCAAGTATCTTGGGAATAGTGGATTGAATGCAAACCCCCCTGTAGTTGGATATATTACAACGATCACCTGATTTATAAATTGGAATCAGAAAGCTTTTCTTCCACTCGGAAGGAAAAGTACCAGAAGACATTGACTTGTTGAAAAGAAAGGACAATGGCCCAGCAAGAATTGATGAGCAACGTTTCAAGATGATGGGAGGAATGCTGTCCGGACCAGAAGAACATTTACTCGGCAAAGCAGAGAGAGCTTTGAAAACATCATTCTCTGAAAATCTGCAGGCATTAAAATCAATTAAGTTTTGACTGGAGTACTCAGGAATAGGTCGATCAGATTCTTGATAAACGGAAGAAAAGGATAATCTAAAAAGATCAGTTATTTCTTGTAATGACGAAGAAGAAAAATCATTGAAAAACATATTTTTAGGGAATCCATTGATCTTCCTTGATTCCTCTGAGTATTTCCAGAAATGACTAGGGTTTTCCCTCAGTTGTTTGTTAACTTTATTGAGGTAATCAGAGTGACACTTTTGACTGTGGAACTTACACTGAGCACGTAAGGCAGAGAAATGTTGGTAATCTATATCTGAACCACTACGCTTAAATTTCAAGTGGGCAACCTTTTTTTCACGAGTCAAACGTTTCAAATAGTTTGAAAACCATCTAGGAAAATTATCTGCACGAATTGTTATTAAGACTATTAAAGTCCCATTATTCCAGCAGTAAGCCCAAGACATTATGTAGTAAAAATCCCAAATGGGAGGATAACTTGTTATGTCCCAGCTGGGTTTCGAACCCACGACCTCTGGAATCACTGGATTCACCGAGTGCCGCCTTTACCACTGAGCTACCGGGACAGACGGGATATTTGTGTTAATCACAAACTCGGTTTACTAAATCTTTGCTGAACTTGCGACTCGAACCACCGACCTCCAGGTAGCAAGTCCGCCACTTTATCAATCGAGCTACTAAGGTCGGTGAATATAATTTTACGAATTCCAGTAAGGTGGGTTTGAGTAATCATTGTATCATTACTTTTTAGTCCTCTACCTTGTCCATCAAGCTACTGAAGTCGGTGGGTTATTAATGATAATACTGTTTGGTCGAAGCTAAGCACCAGGTTAATAAATAGTTACATACTCAAAATACGAGACTAGGATTTATTGTCTTCTGGACTTATTGAAAGCCACAAGATTAAAAGCTTCACTAGTCTATATCATAGATTATTTATCACCAGGTTAATGTTCAAGCTAACCCTCAGAGTGTAGTTAGTTATTACTGTAGAACCTGGATATAAGAGAACTCACCTGGAGGGACCGTAATTTTTCTCTCTTACGAAATATCCAAGTTTCTCTTATAAAGAGGTTATTTTCCCTAAATAGATCTTAATCGGAGGAACAGGAAATTGTTCTCTTATATCCAGGTTTGACTTTATGTGGTCACATACTCAAATTATTGATGAAAAATACCAACATCCTTGGCAGCACGTTACAGTCTTCTTCTTCTTTTTTTTTAATCTGTCTTATCCCGCTTAAGCAGGGTCGACGTTGTCCAACCTCATGGTTGAGGTTGGTTGGTTTTGGCACATTTTTACGGCTGGATGCCCTTCCTAACGCCAACGATTATACTTAATTTAACGTCCTGGATTAGGATGGGGGTTTTACCCTCCATTCGCTGGGAATCGTACCAGCTACCCACATTTACCTCAGCCAGCCTCGGTAGGGCCGGAATTGCCAGCCTCACGTGTTCGGAGGGAACAGAATTTTTCTGTGCGAAAAGTCTGCTCCGACCGGGGATCGAACTCAGGATCTCTGGACTACGGGCAGTAGTCAAAACCGTTACGCCACGGAGGCAGCACGTTACAGTACCTCTAGCTAATAGAGAGCCAGACTTACTTTGGCAGCTGAGTTGGAGAGTCCGTGCGTGACATTCTTGACCAGACTCATAGGGTTTCCCTCCAGGAAGAGCCCGGACACCCCATCCGACAGGTCATTCATGAGACCCACTGGGTTGCCCAGGAAGTCCACAGATCCCAGGATGTTGTGCGCTTGCCACTTGAGTATGTTCTTGTAGTGCTTCACTATGCCTGTGGTATAAACAATAGGTTATTGTTATTATATACTTGAGTATGTTATTGTAGTGCTTCACTATGCCTGAGGTATAAACAATAATAATAATATCGCCTTATTTATACTGCCCGATTAGGACTATGAAGTCCCATTATTCCAGCAGTAGGTCCAAGACATATTATTATGTGGTAAAAATCCCAAATGGGAGGATAACATGTCATGTCCCGGCTGGGTTTCGAACCCACGACCACAATGTGTGATTAAGTCCATAACAACTATAGGAATTTTTTGAAATATCGTATATGGTTTATAATTCCGCCACAGATTGATGCTCACTACAAAGAAGCTACATGTTCTTCCTCACAAGTGAACCCTGTAACATCTAGAGAAGAGCCGAAACCATTGGAATTGAAGTTACTTGCGTGAAATCCGAGTCCGTGAAATCCAAGTGTTCAGAGGTGAAATGATTGTCTACTGTGTGACAAATGTCAAGATTGGAAGCCCAAACTGAGATCAGAGCAGTTATTAGAATAACTTATTATTTTTAATATTGCATGTCTCTTATCATACAAAAGCAAACAAAATATTCCCGGATTTTTTTATTTAAATTTTCCTCGTTTTATTTTGTTAACAAGGCCACAAATTATTTTCTTGATGGCTCATAATAATAACAATACCGTTGAGGATGAACTGGCAAGTCTCAAAGAGATGCTCCCGAGAGAATTGCTGCAGATCTATGGAGGCGTCCTCAAACTTGAGGAGTTTCAGGTTGAGTCGCTTCTTGATGGCCCGCAGGTCTGGAGGCAGCATAGCACTCGTCACCACACTCAGCTTCACCTGGGCACATGAGAAACACATAAACACATCATTAGCATAACTTTTGTCTGGCTGGGGGACGTTAAACAGGGAGAAGACCAGTGTCTCGCTAGAGGACTATGAACAGAGAACAGACTAGCCAACCCTTACAAGCCAGGCTAGCTTGCAGTTTCCTAAGGGTTTAATGGCTTATAAATAAAAGTCCAAGTCCTCATGATGGTTGATCGTACATAGAAATATGTGGTTCAGGACGAGCCAACTTTGAAATAAAGTTTTACTGGAGACCATCACTCACCCCTCCAGCTGTAGCCAAGCTGGCTACAACAACAACAACAACAACAACATTATCATAACTTCATTTGTAACATTTTGTAATTGACTCCTAACATTTATTTTTTCTTATTCTTTTATTTGTAGTAAGTTTGTAACATTTCTATTGTTTTTTATACTCCAACTCAGCTTCTATTGTTTCTTTTGTATATTATGTACTCATGTATGTCCAATAATTGTAAATAAAAAAGGCAACTTGTTTACGATTAAAGTTTAAAAAAAATTATCATAACTTCACTTTACAGCAATATTATTAAAGTTACTTGAACGATGCGCAATGGTTACTACGAAAACAAAGACAATTCATCCAAATTTTATTTTCTTATCCGTTAAGCTAGTGTTACGTTAATTAGCCTCCTCGATTTACACCCCAAGTATCTACTTACATTTGCTGGCCTTATACTATTATGTCACACAGTAAAAAAGAGAGAACATTGAAATTATATGAACAAGAGAACATTGGTGATTAACTTTTTTTGATGGTACATTCCTGAAAAAGTTCATTTCACACCATGACTTGGAATGGTTTTAATATTAATTACTGATACCTGCTACAAATGCCAGTCACAGAACTATTTAAATACTACGCTGGATTAGTACAGTAAAGTTACACATGTGTTGTGATATTCACCTGTTTGAGAGAGAGTTGCAGCTTTCCGAAATAATAGCGCCGCGCATGGATGGATGTGACTTCTGTCAGAATGCGCTGGATTTCCGATTCATCATTTGTATTCTCCGAGGCTTTGTCCTGTTCTATGCAATAGTCAGTGAAGGCAATCACCTTGAGCAGCAACTTCTCCTCTAGTATGAGAGCCAGGGGCTTCACCTTGATCTGCAGACTCTGGATAATCTCCACGTTCATGTTGTCTCCTGCTGACGGGAGATCCCGCTCACAGCTGATCTGAATGCAAGGCATGTTCATCTCACTCGGGTCCAGGGACTTTGAGTTCTGGCAGACATAGAGAACAGTGGGGCACTGAGCACCAAACAGCTCATTGTCCACTTGGATATCTCTGACAGAGAGGTGAACACTCTCGCGGTTCCTGACGCGATGCACGTCCAGCAGGATCTCTGTGAGCTGCGCGAAGAGGAGTTCCTCAGGGGGCGCGCGGGACAGGATGCTGAGGCCCATGCCGTGGGGCAGGTGGACGCTGAACTCGAGCTGGGGGGCGCGCGTGTCAAAGCTCATGTCATCCCGTGCATTCCATTCTCTTCCGTCTGGAATGATGCAGGAGTTGAGTTCCTTAATATCACATATCTTGAGCACACAGGTCGGGCCGTCTGTTGTTACGTTGAGAGACAGGAAGCCGGAGCCAGGTCGAAGCTTTTGTCTCTCCACAGCTGACTCTAAGGGAATGCCAGATGCTGTCGTCTGATGACATACCGCCTGCGGGGGTCCCAGCACCGCCTCATTGCCCGCCCGAAGGCCAAAGCAGCCGTCCTTGGCCTGAACCCACATGTTCTTGTGGGCGCAGCAGAGGCGCCCGTCTGTGAAGCGCCACGTCTGGGTGGAAGCGCGGCGCTGGTCTGGGCGCCTCAGACACAGACCGACGTAGTTGGAGGGCTGGGGGGCGGGCCCCGAGATGTCTAGCACCATGATCTTGCTCGAGCTGTAGCCAGACCTGTTGGCGTCCCGGGGGGACTACTGCCCTCGTGCTGCAGCTGACCTTCACTGCTCATGCGCCACAGCTGAGAGCGCTTGCCTTTCTCCTTCCGGTTCAGTAGCACCTGGCCGGAGCTATCCACCACATCCAACACGAGCTGCTGACTATGAACATCTAGAGGATCATATGCATCCGAGTCAACATGACTGATGTTCCTTTAAATGCAATATAAATGAAGTTCTCATAGGTAAGACCTGGGCCACTACCTAGCTTGTTCAAGTCATAGTTCTCTGATACGTTACCAGGGGCTACCACCGTCAAGATGTGAGGCTTGTCGGGCTCATCCCAAGCGTAGGGTACGGTACAGTTCGGTCGAATAGTACTCTGCTTCACAACATTCGTCACAGAGACTTGATAGAACTGAAGATGCACTTTGGAGAAGTTATCAATTCGAATAGGAGGAGGCATTGTGTTTGCGTCGGTGAATACAATGAAGTAAGTGGCTCTCTGTAGCACGATGTCACATCTGAGGAATTGAGTGCCTCCTTTTGGGTCTCTCAGGATAATGTGGAAGGAGTTGTTGGAGTCACTCTTGTTGACCTTGAAGCCTCCAGACCAGAGACAGCAGGGCTGATCCATCATCCTGACACACAGGAGTTGGTCCTTGTCCAGGCGCGGCCAGTGGAACGCGAGGGAGGACTCTGGCATGGCCTGGAGGAATGTTCTTTGACTGGCGGGGTTGCCGTTGTTAGAAGCAAAACATTTCTGAGAAAATTCCAGCTTATGAGACGACTTGTTGTGAATCTGATAGTGTGGAGTTAGTGTGACGATAGTTGTGTTTGAGTAACGACCTCTTCCTGGTCTTATGTCGATACCAATAAGGAAAATTAACTCTTCAGGCCGATTGTTTTTGAGGAAAACCTTGAGTTTTCTCACTTGAATGCCAGGAACAAGATGAAAAATGTTGGCACCACTGCGGAACACCGTTGGGTTGGTAGGACTGTCCGATCCGCAAGACTAGTGTCGAGGGAGCATCGTGCTTGTTAAATGAGAAGAGTAGGGGCTCCACCATGCGAGCGATCTCGTGCTCAGGGAACTGACCCGCTGCCTCGGTGACAGAGCCCTCCTGCCTGTACACCAGAGGGAGTGCAGTTTTGTTCAGAATCCAGTAGTGCGCGCTCACAGTGATCTTTAGTTCTGTGCCTACTCTATAGCTGACCTGGGCATTCAAGTAGAGTTTTCTATGCTCCTGATCCTGCAACTTGACAGGATAAACACCGGCCGTGGTACCAGGAGCAATAGTGAAGCCTCCGGACACAGGATAGTTCTCCAGGTGGAAGCTGACTCCCAGCGGCGCGTCCACATCTATCTGGTAGAGCGCCACGTCCTGACCCTTGTGGATCACACCATGCACGCAGTCGTTGAATGAGTAATTGAGACTGATAGGCAAGAGGTTGACTAGTAGGATGGGACTCAGCAATGAGATGGTATGAGCGGGTTGCATCCACAGTTCCCCAGCTCTGTCACACGGGTACTTGTCTCTCTTGATAGCGGCTCGGAACCTGTAGCTGTACAGCTGGCCTCTGTTGCTGTGGCACACACGCGTCTCCTCCACCATATCCCCCGGGGTGGTTATCTTGTGCCAGTAGATGGGACGAATGCAGAACGCAAAATATTGTCCGGATGATTGTTTGCTCTTCTCCAGAGGTCGGATAGACAGTTGGGCGTCTGTGTAGGTCAATGGCATGGGATGACAGGCGCCTTCAGCAATGATGATATTCTTCGTAGGCTCTCGTGCTTGCACAGGTTTCTCTAGTTTTCACTTCTACACTTTGCTTCAGTTTATTGTGGAGAAGTAGAGAGGAACGCACAGTTACTAATTTCTTGGCTGTTCCGTCCAGTGTCACCTCGAACACAAGTCGGGCGTGCGACAGGCCAGAGGTGGAGCTCTGAGGCTCCGCATGGCGGAAGTACACGCCCACCTTGTCCACCGTGACAGGGTCCACCGCCCTCCATCCCTCCACCCTCACACTTAGCTGATGAGCGCATAGTTTTGTGAGTGTTTAGGTGACGACGCTTGGTTTGTTCATTGAAGGAGAACGGGATTGTTTCGTTAGGCATCACAATAATCCAGTTTTCACTCTGCTCTACCGAGCGACGTCTGTTTCTGTTCAACTCTGAGAGATTATCCGTGGTGGTGAGCAATGTGCAGTACTCAAGCACGCAGCCTGTGTTGTTGAACAGAGCGAACGGAACGAATGGAGATCTCCGCCTGTAGCCACTTGGACTTCCTACTTGCTTGCTGGAGTCGCTGTCTCTATCCTTACTGGTTTGATTGGGACTCAGATAGTCTGACACCCAGTTCTCTTTCACGACAGAGTACAGATCAATAAACGTGCTAGTAATGTTAACATTTAGTGTGTGCAATGAAGTCAACTTGTACATCAATACCTGCGAATCGGAGACAGTTTTTTGCTCCCATTGAAACTTACACTCCCATGGTTCTATGAAAGGTTCCCAGCCAGAGAGAACGCGGTTATAATAGTCAATGGAAACTGTGCAAGTGGAACTGCCGCGGTGATGTGTCATGTTTCGGAAGAACTTGAGATTCCGGAAAACAAACTCAAGTAGAGGTACATCCGAGTCCCGACAGTCATCAATGATGCAGAGGTTCAGATGATTCACGTACACTTCAGCTTCTTCGAACTTGAGAGAAGATTGATCAAGAGAGAACTCTGTGCCTTCATACTTCCTGGTGTAAGAGGTGAGTGGAGAGGCGTGCTGTGTCAGCCAGAGTGCAGCCTCCTCCAAGTCTCCATTGCAGTTTTCTAGCGCGAGACTGCAGTCATTATCTGTAAATCCTAGACTCGACAGTTGACGGATACAGTTTTGAATATTGGCAGGTTTTGAACGGGTATCACTCACAGCTGAGAGTGTTTGTTTGGGAAGCGATGTTAACATCTGTTGGAACATTTTCATATCATGATAAGACAAACGAATGTTCAACTCGGAAATGTGTATTCGTAACATTTTCGTGGGATCATCCTCGGCAGCACAGATCTCTAGATTAACAGTAACTGGATCTATGATGGACAATGCTGTCTCATCCTCCATACCAAGAATACAAGAGAACATTTCACAGTGGTTCAGATTAAGACACACTGGGCGTTGTTTATCATTGGGTTTGAAACTGATGATGGTTGTCATCTTGAGAATCACGGCGTTCGTGTCCCACAGAGAGGTATCCTCTAGAATAACAAACTCAGAGTCAGTGACGTTCAGTTTCATCTGGAAGGGAAGTTGTTCTTGCGGTGTAACGTGAAGAGAACTGGCAGGATTTAATCGAACAGTAGGCAAGGGACTCAACACGATATTGTCCAGGATGAAATTTTGAACAATCTCCCACCAGTCTAGGATAGCCATCAGTCTCATGTTATTCAGCAGAACTGTCAGCTTATTCAGATCCGAACGCTTTCGATAGTGAATCTCAGCTTGAACATTATCGTTGGCGGCATTCATAGGTTGCAGGATATTTGTGAACACATTGGAACGTTTGTTGACAGGTTCGTTCTGGTAACGTATGTCCGTGATGAGGATTTCTTGTGAAGCCAGATCAATATCTTGAGATCTATCGGAGTAGGATTCTATGGTCAACTTGCTCTTGACAAAGTTAATACAGGCCAAGGCATCCTCCCTGGCATGGCTATGTTTTAACGTCACACTCACATCCATGAGATCTAGATGAGTGGAAGTGACGGTCCATGTGTTCCCAGAGCCCAGCTGTTCAGAAGGATACGTGTAGTAGTACTCATTAGCATAGGCATGGATTTCATCCAATCCTTCACCAATATTATAGGTGAGCAGTGCCCGAAGTAACTTATACTGAGGTAAATCTATGGAAGCCGCAAGCTTAGAAAGTACGCCCTTCATGCTCATATCAGGAACTTTCTTCGAGATATGACTCATTAGATTTCGTTCCACTTGCAACTTGAGCTCACACTTCTCATTCAACAAAGCAGGTCCTTGCTTTTCAATCCAATAGTTGTTCATCGTTAGGAAAGTGTTTGTGGCCTGAGGTTTGTCAAAATCAATGGAATATCGTTTACCCATGTACAAGTCCATGTTCATCAGGTTCACTTGCAGCACGTCTAGCAAGCAGTCAGGCCCTTCATAGGCAGGGTTGATGATGCTGACAGTGCCTGGCGCACTAGACGGCTTGAATGTGTTTTTGATGACCAGCTGTCCAAGGTCAGCGATGAGCAGCTGATCATAGTTTGAGCTGACAGGAACTAGTATGATGGGGGAGGCAGCGTGGATCTCCAGCAAGAGTCTCATGCCTGGGCCTTCATCTTCTACCCATTTCGAAGAGGACCTGATGACACCCAGTAGTTTCTGAAGCTGCTGGAAATGTCTGAGGAAGGCTTGCAGCTCCGCCACAAAGCGCTGGGTGTGCGTGTAGATCACACAGGGAAGGTCCAGCTTCAGGTAGGAGTCATACAGTCTAGAGCGACGTCGGTCTCCATCAGAAAATCTCTGAATGAAAAGTTTTAAATCGGATGAGATGAAGCGTTGATTGTAAAGAGTACTGAACTCTGGCGTGAGGTCAGACAAGCTCAAGGAGCCTATGGTCCCTTGCAGGGTCACCACAGGTCCCAGGTTAGCGTAGTTGGCTCCCGTCATCCTGCACTGTAACGCCGAAACATTGGCTTTAGCTACTTCGTACTCTGTCTTGTTAAACACGAGTGACAAGGATTTCACTCCGATATCCCACTCTGTCTGAAAACGTAATGGTCTCCTTGTCCGGGCTGAGGAAACACTTCTCCCCCATTTCATTGCTGGAAGGGAAGGCAAGGACCGGGGTCTCCTGGGTGGTGGGCTCACTAGCGTCGGGAACATCCACCCCGGAAATTCCAAAGAAATCCAACACAACAACCCAGGACTCTACATTGACAACAATGTCCAAGCTGTTGAAATCCACAGCAATGCTCCTGTTCACATTGGTCGAGTGACTGCGAGGGGCTGTTGTGTCGTACAGGAGCACATTAATGTGGACGAGGTTATCCTCCCTGAACATGTTGGGCGACATTTTCTCTCGCGGGGAGGGTGGGGGTGTCTGGGGACAGAACTCAGGCGGGGGTCTGTAGCTGCCATAGCCTCCATACCGGGGGGCAGTGTCCCTCCTCTCTTTGCTTTTCTCCTTGAGGACAGACTTCTTCACATGGGTGGCACCAAATACAGTTTCCGTTTCTAAATGATCGGGCAGGGAATTGGTGAAACCAGGTTTGAAGAAAGTTTGGGAGGCGACTATAGGAGCGGAGACATCAGGGCAGGAGGTGGAGAGGAAGGTAGAGGGTTGAGGGGGGAGGGAGGGGTCGGGGCTAATGTTGGAGACCACGATACAGCGGTGCTTGGAGTCCGGCTCCCGCAGGAGATCTTCCATCACCAGAGACCGCAAGGACATCTGTGAGGGAACAAACAAAATAAAAAAAATAGTTACTTCAAAAAAAAAATCTTAAAATAATCCCACGAATCACATCCGATACATTGGTTAGTTTCTAAACTAACACTAACAAAACAAAACAAAAATTATATAGAACAAGTAACTACGTTTCCAAACCCCAAGAAGTACAGTTTTTGAGGTCTGTCAATTGGTTACTCAGAGAATACTCGAAACTCGTAGATAAGAATAAAATAAAATAAGGTATTTCAATACAAGTTCAAGCTTGAGTAGTTCTTTTATTTACTGTGTAAAATGTAGCTAAAGGTCATTGTTAACGGCTTATCTAACTCCATATTTCCGATCATCCTGTTGAAGAAAATCAAGAGTTTTATAGAAACACTCATCGTAATAACGTAGTTTCCTTTTAGGGTTATGTCAGTTTACGAGAGATAATCACCTGAATATTAGGCTCGTACACATGGGACTTTACCTGAATATTAGTCTCGTACACATGGGACTTTACCTGAATATTAGTCTCGTACACATGGGACTTTACCTGAATATTAGTATCGTACACATGGGACTTTACCTGAATATTAGTCTCGTTCACATGGGAATTTACCTGATTATTAGTCTCGTACACATGGGACTTTACCTGGATATTAGTCTCGTACACATGGAACATTACCTGAATATTAGTCTCGTACACATGGGACTTTACCTGAATATTAGTCTCGTACACATGGAACATTACCTGAATATTAGTCTCGTACACATGGGACTTTACCTGAATATTAGTCTCGTACACATGGGACTTTACCTGAATATTAGTCTCGTACACATGGGACTTTACCTGAATATTAGTCTCGTACACTTGGGACTTTACCTGAATATTAGTCTCGTACACATGGGATTTACCTGAATATTAGTCTCGTACACATGGGAGTTTACCTGAATATTAGTCTCGTACACATGGGACTTTACCTGAATATTAGTCACGTACACATGGGACTTTACCTGAATATTAGTCTCGTACACATGGGAGTTTACCTGAATATTAGTCTCGTACACATGGGACTTGTCATACTGCACGATGAGGTCCCCCAAGGATAGCTCCACTAGACCTTGCTCCCCTTCTCCCAAGTCTGCCTTCAGTTCCATCACAAAGTTGGGAAGCTCAAAGGACACTGAAATCAGAGAGAAGGGAACTTAAACAAATACAAATACAACTTGCCGTAGTACTTGCGCTTTTAGTCGTATATCATCTCCTAGCCCAAGTCCATTTTCTCGGCACCTGGTAGCAGATACGAAAATGATATTCTAAGATTATTTTCAAAACTCAAAAAGGGGGGGGGGACATGTATTTATAAACAATTGGATCAAGCTTTATTTACAATTTTTTTATATACAATGAACATAATAATAAGTTATGAAATAAATATAAACAAAGCCTGATCAAGAGTGGTGATAATGCCTTCGGCATTCTCTTCCATGTATCAGACCAAACAATGTGAAATGACATTCAGGTTCAAAAGATGGCCACTAAAAACTAATTCAAGTAGATGGGTAGCTCCTTTCTTTGGCAAAAAGTCTACGTTAACATACATAATGCATGTAAAATATAATTTTTAAAAATTTCACTTTCACCTAAATTCGATTTCAAATGTTTCATTCCTTACAATAGGAATAGAATTCCAACAGTGCTGAGAGAAGCACGAGGATAATTCAAAAAGTTGAGTACAAGGATTTTGATTAAGGAAAAAGCATGTACGCCTGTGGTGTAGTGATAAGGAGGGGGGCGTGGTTCTACACCATTATCAGGGCCTTGTGTCACAATAATTTACAAGTCACAAGTCAATTTACAATTTAGAAAAATGAAACTGAAATTTATCAAGATACTAACTTGCAAATGAAAAACGTGTACTTCAGGCTTTAGGTTGAACTAGGTTTTAGGTTGAACTCAGACGTAAAATTAGAAGATTACTCAAGTGCATTTGTCTGAATTTCTACAAACAATTATTTGAACTCGATCGGACACCAGGAATCTCAGGAAAGGCCCTTTGGAAGCATTATATAAATAAACCAATTTTTCAATGAAAATACATAGAAACGTAAAATTTTCGAATAACATTCAATAAAAACAGGCTCTAAGGTATATGCAATGAAATCATAACATTTTCAGCCCATCAGAGGGGAGGCATACTACAGCATGGGCAAGCTAGTCAAGCTACAACATAAACCACAAGCGTCTACAGTAACTGCTATTTCATGGCTACGAAATAAAACAGACCGTGTGAAACACTCATTTTTTGGTTTTAATGTCACTTTTAACTGCATGCTTATATCACGACTAGGGTTCGCTACTCAATAACCAATTTAGGGGCTGAGAATAACCACCATCACGATCGATGATTCATTTTGAATGGTCGCCCATGGAAGTTCTAACCTCGCTGGACATTCCTTAACTTCACTGGTGGATTTAACGTTCCATGTCTGTCCCGGTAGCTCAGTGGTAAAGGCGGAACTCTGTGAATCCAAAGACTCCAGAGGTCGTGGGTTCGAAACCCAGCTGGGACATGACATGTTATCCTCCCAATTGGGATTTTTACCACATAACAATATGTCTTGGGCTTACTGCTGGAATAATGGGACTTTAATAGTCTTAATCGGGCAGTATAAATAAGGCGATATTATTATTATTATTCCATCGTCACTAGCAAAAAAAAAGATAAAAGGAGCTGCTGAGGTCAGTGCAAAGTCTCACCTTTAAAAAAAAGTTATCATATTTGTGTTCATCACCTTCGTGATATCACAACTACTCAAACTCGCTTTACTAAATCTACGCTGAAACCGGGACTTGAACCACCGACCTCCAGGTTACTAGTCCACTGCCTTATCGATCAAGCTACTGAGGTCGATAAAGTCTCACCTTTGAGCATGCGCACCACTCTGGCCTCCTCCTCCTTCTTGCTGGCCGCCACGGAGGAGAGCATACGGGCCCTGAGGGCGGGGTCCAGGGCCAGGGGGGAGGCTGTCACGTGACTCTCCAGGTCCTCCTCCTGGATGTCTCCCAGGCGGGATGCCAGCAGACTGCCTGGCGCCGCCGTCGTGTCCAGTTCATCCTCTGAGAGAACACAGGTGAAACCATTATTATTATTAAACATATTGGATCAAGTTTTATTTACATAGAATATATAGTATATACAATACATAGAAAATGAGATTAATAGAACAAAACTTGATCAAGGGCGGTGCTAATGCCAACGGCATTCTCTTCTATATTGATCGAGAAGGCATACTTAGTCAAGTAATAAGGATTGGAGGAAAAGAAACCGTGCATTGTTAGTCAAGTGGTTAACGCGCTTGTATGGTAATACACGTACCTTAGGGATCCGTTGGTTTGAATCCCACCCAGTGCATGAATTTTTCCTCATTAATTTGAGTTTGTGACCACATATGGTTTAGGTGGTAGAAAATGCTTTGAGCATTAACCTCGCCTGGTGGTTGTTACCTTCCACTAAAGAGTGTTATCATTATTATAAGAAACGCTTCTCTTGTCCTCCTATTTCAGATTTTTACCACATAATAATACCATTTGGGCTTACATAGGACTCTAACACCGGGAAACATAATAAGAGTAATGCTGGAAAATGAAAACAACTGGAACGCAATAGAAAAAATGTTAAAAGAAATAATGAGAATAAAACAGAATGATGGTAATAAGGAAGGAAGCAGGTCTCTAAATTAGGAGTTTATCATCTCGTACCCTGAAGTAATGTTATGCAACAGTTCCAGGGTACTGAGATTAGAAAGAGAGGAGGATGTTTAGTGGGTATGACACATCGTTTTCAGTGCCTAAACCTCACACAGAGTCCACCAGAGCCAGAGATGGTCCTGGTGTTCGTCTTGAATTGCAAGAAGATTGACCTCCTCTCTAGGAAAAAAAAAAAAAAAAATTGGGCTTACAGGAACAATGAGATTTAGTAGTTCTAGTTGGACACTACAAATAAGGCGATATTGTCTTCACCTGTGGATATTATCAGTTGCCTTGAAAGTATCTACAGTAAATGAATCATGTCGGCTCTCGTAAATCTCTTTTGTAGTTGTGTTGTTCTAATTAAATAATGAAAATATAAAATAGTTCACAATTTTTAAATTAAGTCAAGTGCTTATTTTCCTCCAGTTAATAGGTGAAACCTTCAGCCGTTCTTAGGAACAGCTGAAGGTCTTGGTCAGTAAAATTATTTTATTTTTTTCGGACAGTTGGACAATTATTTTTTGTGGTCAGAAGAAAATACAAAGATATTGTTTACTAAAGGTTTACCAAAATAAAGAGTTTGTTATGTTAAGTATGACTATTTGTAACAAATTTCGCCACCCGTTGGTAAATTCTGCAATAATTTTAAACACCAAACCCCGACCTTCTTATCCTCGGGTGATAATTTGTGCATTAAGCAAGGAGTTCGTACTAAGCTCAATGATTGCATAATAGACAGATTTAAGAATGAACTTAACGAACAACTTCATACACAATCAAATGACTAGTCACCGTAGCCGAGTGGTGTACCGCACTGACCTTGACCTGGGTTCGATCCCCAGCAGGGCAGGAATTTTTCTGCTCTGTACTTTTATGTCCGGGGTCCTTTTATACCTCGTGAGTAAAAATGTGTAATTACATGTATGAGAGGCGGCATTACCAGAGCATAAATAAAGATTTTTCAAAAATCCTGAACTCAATTCCAAAAATGCCTGGGGGGACATGATTGGATATAACTCTACTAGGTTTTTGTTCATTATATATTTTTTATTCTAATTTCATGTTGATATATTCTTATGTTTTCTCTGTATTTTATCTGTCATGTACATAATTTGATGCTTGTATTGTTGTGCACAGTAACTTTACTGTGCATTGTAACAAAAAAAAATATTATAATGTAATTCATAATTAATATTTAGCTTTATTCTTACCCGCGGAGTTAGCGACGGCGCTAGTGTTGAGGAGAGTGTCTATAGTGTCTAGGAGCTGCTCGTACTGCTGCCGGGACAGAGACACACGCAGTGGCGTTACAACACTTCCCGTGATCTGAAAACATGTGGAGATAATGTCACAACCCTAAGTCTAAGTAGTGTTACAACACTTCCCGTGATCTGAAAACATGTTGAGATAATGTCACAACCCTAAGTCTAAGTAGTGTTACAACACTTGCCGTGATCTGAAAACATGTGGAGATAATGTCACAACCCTAAGTCTAAGTAGTGTTACAACACTTCCCGTGATCTGAAAACATGTTGAGATAATGTCACAACCCTAAGTCTAAGTAGTGTTACAACACTTGCCGTGATCTGAAAACATGTGGAGATAATGTCACAACCCTAAGTCTAAGTAGTGTTACAACACTTCCCGTGATCTGAAAACATGTGGAGATAATGTCACAACCCTAAGTCTAAGTAGTGTTACAACACTTCCCGTGATCTGAAAACATGTGGA
This sequence comes from Bactericera cockerelli, assembly GCA_024516035.1. NCBI lineage: Eukaryota > Metazoa > Arthropoda > Insecta > Hemiptera > Triozidae > Bactericera > Bactericera cockerelli. The sequence continues at coordinate 18,428 of JAMCCL010000101.1, forward strand.
GATAATGTCACAACCCTAAGTCTAAGTGGCGTTACAACACTTCCCGTGATCTGAAAGCATGTGGAGATAAAGTCACAACCCTAAGTCTAAGTGGCGTTACAACACTTCCCGTGATCTGAAAACATGTGGAGATAATGTCACAACCCTAAGTCTAAGTGGCGTTACAACACTTCCCGTGATCTGAAAACATGTGGAGATAATGTCACAACCCTAAGTCTAAGTAGTGTTACAACACTTCCCGTGATCTGAAAACATGTAGAGATAATGTCACAACCCTAAGTCTAAGTAGTATTACAACACTTCCCGTGATCTGAAAGCATGTAGAGATAATGTCACAACCCTAAGTCTAAGAAGTGTTACAACACTTCCCGTGATCTGAAAACATGTGGAGATAATGTCACAACCCTAAGTCTAAGTAGTGTTACAACACTTCCCGTGATCTGAAAACATGTGGAGATAATGTCACAACCCTAAGTCTATGTAGTGTTATAAACACTTCCCGTGATCTGAAAACATGTGGAGATAATATCACAACCCTAAGTCTAAGTGCCGTTACAACACTTCCCGTGATCTGAAAGCATGTGGAGATAAAGTCACAACCCTAAGTCTAAGTGGCGTTACAACCGAAGGTAGTAAAAGAAGTAGTCCTAGGTTTCCCACAGAAGATCTTGTCTATGTTCAATAAAATCCTAGGGACGAGACAAATGCCCAGGATTTGGAAAGAAGCTAGAGTAGCACTAATACCTAAGCCAATCAAGAGTCCCGAAGAGCCAGTAAAATATCGGCCTATTTGCCTGCTAAATACTTTTGGTAAACTCTATGAAAAAATGATACTAGGGAGACTAATTGAAGAGATACAAGTAAAAAATGTACTATCTGAGAGACAGTATGGTTTTAGAGCTGGTAAGTCAACAGTGCAGGCATTACAGGAGGTAGTGGGGATCGCGAAAGCGGAATTTCAGAAAACCAGACGCACGCGACGCCACTGCATCCTAGTGGCAATAGACATAAAAAACGCCTTCAATTCCGCCCCCTGGAGACATATAATACAAGAATTAGAAGGAAAAGGCATCTCCAAATATCTTGTGGATATTTTTAAATCCTATCTGAGTGATAGAGAAATTGTTGGAGAGGAATTCCACATGATGATGACGGCGGGCGTTCCGCAAGGATCGACCGCCGGAGCCACTCTGTGGAATATCCTGTATGACGGAGTACTGACCGTAGATATGCCTGAGGGAATAGACCTCATTGCTTATGCCGACGATCTGGCTGTAATGGTAAGAGCAAAGAACGAAACAGAACTGGAAGAGAAAACAGATACAGCACTTTCTAGGATCCACCACTGGATGCAAGGAAAGCAACTAGACATCGCATCGCTCCTGAAAAAACAGAGGCTATTCTTCTAAGTGGTAAGAAAAAATGCAGACCTCTAAAAATAAGTATTATGGATAGAGAAATCAAATTCGTAAAAGAACTTAAATATTTAGGAGTAGTGCTGGATGGTCGACTTAGTTATGGACCCCATCTACAATACGTCACAACTAAGGCGAATAAAACAACTGTTGCCATATCAAAAATAATGCCTAGTATTGGAGGAATGAGCCAGAAGAAAAGATCAGTGCTGGCGGGTGTGAGTGAATCCATAATCCTATACGCATCACCAGTATGGACCTCCGCACTCAGATTCCAAAAATATAGAAATGTTTTGATCAAAGAACAGAGGAAAATCCTCATTAAAATCTGTAGAGCCTACCGGACTGTCTCTAACGAAGCTCTTTCGGTTGTGGCGGGGATCATACCGATAGACTTGAAGGCCGAAGAAAGAGAAAAATCATTTGGAAGAACAGAGGAAGAGAAAAGAGAACTTAGAGAAGAGACAGTGAGAAAGTGGCAACAAAGATGGGATGAAACTGAGAAGGCAGAGTGGACAAGAAAGCTTATTCGGAATGTTAAAGAGTGGACTGAAAGAGGACATGGTGACATAGTGGGTTTCTGTCCTCAGCCTAGGGGGGTGCCAGTGTTTGGGAGAAAAAGTGAGTGGGGTGGTCCCCCCACTACACCACTGATCTCCCGGGATGCTGTCTCCTTGTAGGGCTGGGGAGGGTAAACCCCACACTCCCAATCGGCGGCTACGCGGGCGAGTGCTACGGGTCTGAGCTTCAGGCGAGGCCCCTTATTACTCGACGGCGCGGCTGCTGGTGGGCGTCTTAGGCCGTGCGAAACTTAGGGTATAGGAGTAGGAGTAGTGTGTCGCATAGCTCAGAAGATTTCCCTCGCTTACTCCAAGCTCACATGCAGTGGCAGGAGAAGAAAAAGAAATTTGATGCAATAATGAATGAAAAAATAAAGAAAATTTAAATAAGAAAAACAGAGAAAATAAATGTAAAAGAAAAGTCTAAAGCAAAATACCCTGAAGTAATATATATATAGTTCCAGGGTATATTTTTGCTGCCGCTGCATGATTAGTTAAAAAAAAAAAAAAAAAAAAAAAAAAAAAAGTGGCGTTACAACACTTCCCGTGATCTGAAAGCATGTGGAGATAATGTCACAACCCTAAGTCTAAGTGGCGTTACAACACTTCCCGTGATCTGAAAACATGTGGAGATAATGTCACAACCCTAAGTCTAAGTGGCGTTACAACACTTCCCGTGATCTGAAAACATGTAGAGATAATGTCACAAGGCTAAGTAGTGTTACAACACTTCCCGTGATCTGAAAACATGTGGAGATAATGTCACAACCCTAAGTCCAAGTAGTGTTACAACACTTGCCGTGATCTGAAAACATGTGGAGATAGGGTTAATGTCACAACCCTAAGTCTAAGTAGTGTTACAACACTTCCCGTGATCTGAAAACATGTGGAGATAATGTCACAACCCTAAGTCTAAGTTGTGTTACAACACTTCCCGTGATCTGAAAACATGTGGAGATAATGTCACAACCCTAAGTTTAAGTAGTGTTACAACACTTCCCGTTATCTGAAAACATGTGGAGATAATGTCACAACCCTAAGTCTAAGTAGTGTTACAACACTTGCCGTGATCTGAAAACATGTGGAGATAGGGTTAATGTCACAACCCTAAGTCTAAGTAGTGTTACAACACTTCCCGTGATCTGAAAACATGTGGAGATAATGTCACAACCCTAAGTCTAAGTAGTGTTACAACACTTCCCGTGATCTGAAAACATGTGGAGATAATGTCACAACCCTAAGTCTAAGTAGTGTTACAACACTTCCCGTGATCTGAAAACATGTGTATATAATGTCACAACCCTAAGTCTAAGTAGTGTTACAACACTTCCCTTGATCTGAAAACATGTGGAGATAATGTCACAACCCTAAGTCTAAGTAGTGTTACAACACTTCCCGTGATCTGAAAACATGTGGAGATAATGTCACAACCCTAAGTCTAAGTAGTGTTACAACACTTCCCGTGATCTGAAAACATGTGGAGATAATGTCACAACCCTAAGTCTAAGTGCACTTCCCGTGATCTGAAAACATGTGGAGATAATGTCACAACCCTAAGTCTAAGTAGTGTTACAACATTTCCCGTGATATGAAAGCATGTGGAGATAATGTCACAACCCTAAGTCTAAGAAGTGTTACAACACTTCCTGTGATCTGAAAGCATGGTTTTTCTGAAGGAAGTTTTCCTGATAGATACCCGGAAGTTTTTCTGATAGATACCTGTAAGTTTTCCTGATAGATACCTGGAAGTTTTTCTGATAGATACCTGGAAGTTTTCCTGATAGATACCTGGAAGTTTTCCTGATAGATACCTGAAAGTTTTTCTGATCGATACCTGGAAGTTTTCCTGATAGATACCTGGAAGTTTTTCTGATAGATACCTTTAAGTTTTTCCGATAGATACCTGAAAGTTTTTCTGATAGATACCTGGAAGTTTCTCTGATAGATACCTGGAAGTTTTTCTGATAGATACCTGGAAGTTTTTCTGATAGATACCTGAAAGTTTTCCTGTCGCTCCGAGCACGTGTAGTCCGAGGAATCCAGATCACAGGACAAGTCGTCGGTCGACTGATGCATGAGCGACGCTATGGTTTCCCTCTCAATGCTGAGCTGTATCACCGTGTCGTGTAACACCGGCTTACCGCCATCTTGACAGCTGTACAGCTTGTCAATTCGAAGTAACTCGTACTCTGATGGGTTCCTGTAGAGAATCGGAAAATTTCTCTTTGTAACACGTACAAAATATAGACACAACCCATGTTGCTTTCAATATAGAGAGACAAGAGATTTGTATTTGATATAGAAAAAACAAGAGTTCTGTATTCGATATACATCAAATATAGAAAACACAGAACACTCTTTGAAAGTAGTATTTCTTTAATACAGTACCTTCAAATGGTTACATAATACTATTATTATTAAACATTTTCAACCAAACTTTAATAAATAAATTCAATACATTACAAAATTTATTCAAGAAAAGACAGATCAAGGGTGGTGATAGTGCCTAGTGCATTCTTCACCAACTAATCTCTGTTTGAAATTTACTGTCTATTAGACGGCGCACCTTTTGTCATAAATAATTTTAAAAGAAAAGCTTAAACCCGGGTCTGCGCAGATCTTCATCGCGCCCGACTTGAAGTTTCAAATCTTGGAAATGTATGAAGATGATGGACAGGTATGAATGAAGAAGGTACAATAGTATGGACTAGATGCCTTGGAATTGTTTACTTCTATAAGTTATCAGAGTGTTTCATTAATGATTAGTCCATTCCTCAGTGCTAATGGAGAGAATCAAGTTTTAAATTTGAGTGCTAGATTCAGACTGATAAAATGTTGTTTGCTTTAATATTACGACCTCTCGGATTAGTTGGTTGGTTCAAAAATGGACGCAAAGAAGATTACTGCGAATGAGATTCCAGAATCAGCTGTTTGAATTTTGACTTTAATGTTGTGGTGTATTTTTTTATTTTTTTAAGTTATCATATTTGTGTTGATCACTTTCGTGATGTCACAACTACTCAAACTCGCTTTACTAAATTTACGCTGAAACCCAGACTTGAACCACCGAACTCCAGGTTACAAGTCCGCCGCCTTATCGATCCACCTACTGAGTTCGGTTTGGTGTATTTATTATTATTATTATTTAATGTTGATCCAACCAAAAATTAATCAAAGTTGGAAAATTAAATTTCTAACGCTCGAGTAGATGAAGCTTAATCGGTCAATTAATACTTGTGAGAAAATTAACACCCGTATTTATGAACGGCGAATTTTGTCTTAGCAATGTCTCAAGCAAGGTATTGGCCAATAATATTAAAGGACTTCATGCTTCAGATCATGCTCAGACGGCGTTTTCTGTTCATAAATACGGCTGTAAGTCTGACTCTGCACAAGGGCCTAAAGTGTCCTGTAACACGTATGAGACGGCGTGCCCACCTTTGGGTCACGTTTTTTTTTTTTTTTTTTTTTTTTTCAATTTCCCTTGTAACCTGACCCACCGGTGGGCACAGATAATGCAATCTTTTATATATTTTTGTACTCGCCCGTCCCAATTTTTTTTTTGCTGTTGTCATATTTGGAACACATACCCTAATTTGAAGCCGTCCCAACATACAAACTATAGAGTATAGGACCCGTCTCATACGTGTTAAAGGAAATCATGCATCAGATCATGCTCAGACGGCGTTTTTTGTTCATAAATACGGCTGTAAGTCTGACTCTGCACAAGGGCCTAAAGTGTCCTTTAAAAAATAACAGTACGGAACACTGACACCCGTATTGATGAACAGCCAATTTCGTCTGAGCAATGTCTCAAGCAAGATATTGGCCAATAAAATGAATGGAAACTATGCTTTAGACCATGCTCAGACGACGTTTTCTGTTCATAAATACAGCTGTGAGGAGTGACTCACCCGAGGCTGCTCCTGTGCTTGGTGTTGAGGGAGTACAGGTTCATGTCCCGGATCTCCAGACTGTACCTCTGCTTGACGGCCCCCCCGCCCTCCTGCCAGGGCCCCCCCAGGCCCCCTGGGCCCTCCTGCCAGGGGCCCGGCCCGGCCAGGATGTTGTCCTTGGTGAGCGTGATGCGGCCCAGGTGGGCCACGAACACCTGGTGGGAGGAGGAGCTGCGGGGGAGAACACACACGGGCGAGTCCATGATCAGGTCCAGCCTGGGGGAGAGGGACAAGAGTCATAATATAATTTTTTTTTTTTTTTTTTTTAAAGATGAGCGTTTCACAGCCGTTTTTATTTCGTAGCCATGAAACAGGAGCTACTGTAGACGCTTGTGGTCTGTGTTGTAGCCTGCCCATCCCGTAGTATGCCTCCCCTCTGATGGGCGAGAAGTGACACAATACTTCCCAATTAGGTGCTGGGTCAACACGAGCGCACTGGAAGGTATCCCTTACAAACAATTGTAACCAAACTAAGAATACAAATTTTTGGCGGCACGGGGGATCGAACCCGGGACCTTCCGCATGGCAAGCGAGTGCTTAACCACTGAGCTAATCGCGCGCACTAATAATAATATCGCCTTATTTATACTGCCCGATAAGGACAATTAAAGTCCCATTACTCCAGCAGTAAGCCCAAGACATATTATTATGTGGTAAAAATCCCAAATGGGAGGATAATAACTTGTCATGTCCCGGCTGGGTTTGCCATGGTGCACTTATTCTAGAAGACCAGTGTCTCACTAGAGGACTATAAGAACAAACGTGATGAGCTGTAGGCGACTATTAAAAAGAAAGAAAGAAAAAATAGAAAAAAACAAACTAGCCAACCCTAATAAGCTAGGTTGTAGTTTTCCAAGGGTTCAATGGCTTATACGAAAAAGCCCAAGTTTTCTAGATTTACGATAGTTGATCGCACACAGAGACATGTGGTTCAGGATGAACCAAATTTTCAACATAAGTTGTCTGGAGACCAACAGAGACTAAAGAGCCCCGTCACTTCTTCCATGGCCATGCCACAGCACCAGCACGGGGACATGGAAAGTAAAGCATTACCTTATGTTGATATTAGCGGTGGAGTAGTCACGGGGTGTGTTACAGCCGCAGGTATAGTTGGTATCCAGCTGTTCCGTGGATTGAGACCAGGAGAACCTGCGGTGGGTTTTCCGCGGCGTAGAGGTCACGTCTGACAGGGAACCATAGCGAGATATGCGGCCATTCATGGATAGTGACTGGGCCAGGGACTCAGCTCTGTAGATGGATTATAAAATGTGCACTGGTAGTCAAGTGGTTAACGCGCTAGTCTGGTAATCCAGATAGTGAAGGGATCCGTTGGTTCGAATCCCACCCAGTGCAAGAATTTTTTCTCATTCATTTGAGTTTGTGACCACATAATAATAAGACTCTGAGGGTTAGGTGGTAGAAAATGCTTTGAGCATTAACCTCGCCTGGTGGTTACCTTCCACTAAAGAGTATTATTATTATTATAAAACATCTTGTATACAATAGAATAAATAGTTTTTACACTATAAAAATCTCAATATGTAGGAGTGAAACTACGAGATAAGAAAGGAAAAACTCACAAATTTAATAAGGTCAAGTTTAGACAGGTTTTAAGGGAAAAAAGTCAAACTTGGCTATAAGAGAAAAATTCCAAACTAAAATTAACCTCTGCTTACAGGAAAATAACCTCTTTATAAAAGAAACCTGGATATAAGAGAAAACTTCTCCGGTCCATTGAGTTTTCTTATATCCAGGTTCCACTGTACTTGTTACACCGAGAAGGCCCAAGACAGTTTAATTTTATTTACTCGATATTGTATTTTTCAACAGCCTTGTTGTAATGGTCAAAACGAGCAGAAAAAAAACCAATAAAAGATTGGTTAGTAATATATTCAATAAAAGATTGGTTTTTTTTAATGAGTTTGTTTATGCTGTTGACGTATTATACAAGAAAATTAAATCTAAGGTAGAGGAAGAGAAGTCTAGAGGGACGAATTCAAAAACCTCCCTTAAAATAGTGCCAGGTAGAAATCCTTTATTGTGGTCCTTGAATCCCCTAGGGATTCAAGGATAAACATCAATCAAGTCATACGATACAGAACGCATACCTCGTTTGAACCAATCCAATAGCCATTTCCGTGGCCGCGTTGCCAATGCTTCGCGCCAGATTGGAGAGATACTGGTTGAACTCTCTGGCGCAAGAGCTGAGCTCCACCAGGAAGCGGGCGGAGTGGGTGTACCAGACAGAGGCTAGCCTGATGTGGACGTTGGCGAAATCTGGAACACAATGTTATGGATACATACATATTTCAGTAGCTATAAGGCGCGGCCGGTGGAAAAAAATTTTGGGGGTGCCGCCTCATAAACCGAGCTAAAATGGGATTTATGGAGTTTATCTTTCAGTATCTAAAGAATATGGGTTTGTTTTACCATGTCAAACATTATAATTATGCATTATTTATTGTAGAACTATGTGATAATTTTCATTGTGTATGAGCGAGGACTTAAGAAAATCCTCTCTTTTTCTATTTCGTCTGGGGGTGCTGCAGTTCCGCAGCTCCTTAGCACCGGCCGCGTCTGATTTCAGTAGTTATCATATTTGTGTTAATCACTTTCGTGATATCATAACTACTACAACTCGCTTTACTCAATCAACGCTGAAACCGGGACTTGAACCACCGACCTCTAGGTTTCAAGTCCGCCGCCTTATCGATCAAGCTACTGAGGTCGGTTATTTCAGCAGACAATAGTTTCCCAGGGTTTATGGCTTATTTCAAAGCCTAAGCTCTCACGCGATAGCAGATTGCACGTAGAAACATGTATGTACTTCAGCAAGAGCAAATTTAACTTAAGTGGCTCGAGATCATCACTCCCCCTAACTGTAGCCAAGCTGGGTCAATAACAACAACAGACAATATTGCAAAGTGCTCTCGGTAAAATGATGACACTTGGATATTACAACATGCTAACATGTCATGTTTCTTTTAGTCATATTTAATTTTTGAATGCCTTTATGTTAGTTTCTTTTTTTTTTTTTGTTGAATTTATCGGAAAATCTTGTATTGAAAGAATGAGTGATTATTAATGAATTTATATTTTTAACAATAGTGGTACATTCAGCTCACTTTCAAGATCATATAAAAAAACTTGTTTCTTACCATTAAATTCCAAGTATTTAACAAACAGAAAAAAATATATACAAAACAAACTTCTACATATTTTTTTTTCACATTATAGCAATTTATTTAAAAAGGTCTCACCTTCCACCAGCTCCTCCCTGAGCGGGCGTGTGATGCTGAAGGAGAAGGCCTGGGTGTCTATGGGGGCCGCCGGGGGGGCGGGGGAGGGGTCCGGCTTGGAGGCGCCCATGCGGTACAGATCCGCCGACAGTGCCTGGAAGAGGTCGCGGGGGCTGTTCTGGTGGGCGGCGGTGGCGGGGGGCGCAGGGGCGGGGGGCGTGGGCTCCACCAGGGGGTCCTGGCCCAGGCTGAGGATGCGCTGGTGGGTGCACCCCTCGGGCGTCAGGTCCAACACCTGCACCCCCCCTAGGGAGCCCTGTACTACTAGCTCCTCCCCTGGCACGGGAGAGAGGTATCATTAGTATCTAGTACAACTTCTCACTTGTCTGTTTATACTGATTAAAAAAACAACATATACCTACTTTAGGGTCCATTTTTGAAAATTTTGGTACATATCATACTCAAGATGAAAAAATAAATAAAAAATATCGAGGTGGACTGGCAGATAAAATCGTATATCGATAGGTGCTGCTTAAAAAATTAAAATGAAAAACAAGTCACAAAAAGAAAAAAAAATGGATAATCAGAACCAATACCTACTGACTGCCGATGAGAGCAAATAAGCTCGAAACAGCTGTCCAGGTATGTTCTGATATTCATATACATGTGATACAACTTCTCACTTGTCTGTTTATACTGCTTTATACTGATCGTATAACACGTGGAAAAATGAACAAAATTGAAATCAGAGCAAAAAAAATAATTATTTTAATTACAAGAACGAACACAGTACTTTCGATTACTAACAACAGACACTCTCGGAAGTTAAACACAGATGAGGATTTTTTACTATTTTTTGGGTTTAGCGTCACTTGCATGGTCATATCACGACGGGGGTTCTACCCTCCATTTGCTGGAAACTCACAAACCAGCTACTCAAATTTACCTCACCTAGCCTTAGTTTGGCCAGGAATAGCCAGCATCACGAGGGTTCAAATTTCAATAGTAATTCATCCAAGTTTTAAACTCGCAGGTCTTTTCTAAACTTCAATGACAGAACGACCTAGTAGTTTTATTTCAATTATTTATTTCAATTCAATTATAAGAACCTCGTTCTTATAATTGTATTTTGAAAATGGAATTTACAAGTTTAAATGGAACAAAAATAGTAATCATCGTTAAGATCAATATATTTTCTACAAATTTCTAGATTTTAGTATCAGTCACGATGGACTTTGAACTATAGAGAGAAGAACGATTTTGCAACAAAAAAAATGTTGAAACTACTGGTGTTCACACCAAGTTATAGAAACCGAACGAAGCCATGACTCACCTACAGTGGCCTGCACTTTAGCCTCGCTCATGGTAGCGGTCGCTATCTTCTTCGCCACTATCACGTTATCCTTGGCCACTGCTCTCAGCAGAAGAACATTGAGTCGGTGAAAGTCGAAGGCCAGCTCTGTTCGCGTGGTGGTAGCAGACTTGCGGTCTCCGGGGTGTGAGTCTTTGGTGTGACCGCTGGAGGAAGGAACTTTGGTAGCTTTGGTTTGAGTAGAGGAGGTGGCAAGGGGAGGCGGGTCCTGGTCAGGGGTGGGGGGATCTGTAGGGAGACGGGTAAGAGCAAGTGTTAGTGGAATAATGTTTGTCTGAAGTGAGGATCTTGCTGGGGTGAGGAAGTGAAGTCTTGCTGGGGGACTGTAAACAGGGAGTAGACCAGCAGTCTGGCTGGGGGACTATAAACAGGGTGTAGACCAGCAGTCTGGCTGGGGGACTGTAAACAGGGAGTAGACCAGCAGTCTGTCTGGGGGACTATAAACAGGGAGTAGACCAGCAGTCTGGCTGGCGGACTATAAACAGGGAGTAGACCAGCATTGGCTTGGTTCTTGGGGCCCTTGTCAATTATTAGCCTCCTTGTAAAGACAGTGGTAGAAGTGCTGAGTCATTCCTCCACTGTCTGGCTACCATCGTTCACGATGACGCCACCCTATGATGATGAAGTGAGGATTCAAAAGAAGTTTATTCAAAGCTTTTTTTTCTTATCATATTATTGTTAGATGTGATATCAAAATTACTGACACCACCACCGACCTCCGGTTCCGACTTTCCGAGTTCGCCGCTTTATCGATCAAGGTACTAAGGTCGGTACGAGGATTCGAAAGAAACAAACTTTCGAGATCTACAATAGTTTGTTTTGTTTTATCAGAGTTTAACGTCGTTTTTCAACTGCATGGTCAATGGTGAATTGGTCATACACGACGAGGGTTTTACCATCTATTCGCACGAAACTTACAAACCTGCTACCCACATTGACCTCACCCAGCCTGGGTTGGGCCGGAATGCCAGCATCACGAAGTCTTCACCTCGCTGGACGTTGCTGAACTTCGGTGATCCTACAAGAACCGGTGCATTCAAAGCGCCATCGACCCTGGCTATCAACAATAGTAGATTTTTTTGGATATCTCAGTTTCAGAAGAATTATTCGAAAGAGGAACGTTCGTATATAATATAGGTAGATACTTTTGTTACACGAAAACTTCTTCTAACTCTTTATGAACTGGGATGGTTTATAATATTGACGTTATGTTCTAGTCAGTGTCAATAATAAGTATAGCAAAGTTTAGTGCTTGTGTGTAAGATCTTCTTCTGTCACAAACAAAAGGATCAAAAATACATAACAAGATAATTTATTGTACCAGGTTGTCATATTTTGGGGAAACATTCCAAATGCATATGCAAAAAATAATAATAACTAGTTGGCTAGATTTTTTTCAATTATATTGTAAAATTACCTTTAAAGACAGGTCTATGGTGAGATCGTTTGGATTTCATCGGTGGGAAAACGCGCTTTGTAAAGCCCATGAGTTCCACAATTGTTTCTTGATTGGCTGAGGGAGAGTAAAAAAGCAGGAAAATTGTTATCTACTTCACTAAAATCAATTACAAATGAATCTGTGTTTAAATTTGTCCACCCTTTGAAAAATGAATAAAAAAATGAGTTTTTAAAAATGGCGAAAACATAAAATCTTACCATTGACTTATTTACTAAGGTTATAGCTTTATTTATGAAACAACAAACATATTAAAGTTGGTAGATAAAGTCCAGAGAGGGATTGGAAGGAAAAGTCCCAAGAATACTGGATGCATTCCCTCTCTGGATCGCCAAGGACAGGGATTGGTAGAGGTAGGTCTTGGCTTTAGTTACTACTTCCATACATAATGTACATCAAATTTACAAAATAAACCAACAACTCTAAAATCAAATTTGAAAAATTAAAATAAAATTCCTAGGCTTCAATAATTAACACCAACTCCTCCGTTGATTCTAAAATCAATATAGAGAAAACCAAAGGTTATCTACATATCTATGTCTTTGACTCCAACTAGTTCAATATAGTGTTGAAGAAGGTTTAATTTAGAACAGATAACATAATAGAGAATCTTCGTACTATAATATAAGAAAAGTCCTGAACTCTGTGTTGGAATTGCATTCACCACCCTCTTATTCTGTAGGAAATTCTACCTTTTTTTAGAAAGAGTATCATAAAAAATAATTATAATATTAAGCATCAAGCACGCCGGGAGGCGAGCTCTCGTCAAGAGTAACGCGCCAGACGGTCTATATTAACACGAATTAGAGTTTGTATGTATTTTAATTCATTGTTTTAATCCATTTCCCGTTATAAACTTCATCAGCCGACCTCCGTGGCTCAGTGGTTAAGAGCATTTTTTGCTGACCCGGAGGTTGCGGGTTCGAATCCCGGCCGGAGCGGAAAATTCTGACCGAGTTTTTCGTTTCCGGAATGGCAAGGATGTAAAGGTAAAAGTGCCCTGAAGTAAAGCGAAAGCGGTTCCAGGGCACAATTACGTTTAAAAAAAAAAATCATGGACTCACCTATCACATCCAGGTTGTTGAAATGGATGGTGGCAATCTGGAGATTTTCCCGCTTGCTGTCCGGATCGCCCTCCTGCTGACTATCTTCAATGAAGATGACCTCGACAGAGATGAGAGCTTCCGAGTTGAGAGGATCCAGTGGGGGTTTGGCGGAGAGGTTATGCAACAGTGGAGGAGACGCAATGCTGATGGGGGACACGGCTGGAAATAGTTAAATCCAAAAGTAGTAAGTAGGGGGCCGTCCCGAAGTAGGGAGATTTGTTGACCGTCGCTCCGCCACTCTGGTGGAGTGGCTTCTGACGACCCAAAAACATTCGAGACAAGCGTACCGTTGTCTGCCGTGTGAACGGTCGAGGCTTAAGTGCCAGGTACATCCCGCAAGGGAAGCTCCACACGTCAAAGGGTCTTGTTCCCCGAGTAAGTAGGGAAATCGCTGTCGTTGCAAAAGAATATTATCGCTGGAGGTCTTGGTGCATTCAAAGTATTTTGCCGGCTTGCGTTAGCTCACATAACTAACTGATCAAAGAGACAGACCATCATGGTGGTCTGGTAGTCAAGTGGTCAAGGCGCTGGTCTGGTAATCCAGGTAGCGTAGGGGTCCGTTGGTTCGAATCCCACCCAGTGCATGCATTTTTCCTCATTAATTTGAGTTTGTAACCATATAATAATAAGACTCTGAGGGCTAGGTGGTAGAAAATGCTTTGAGCATTAACCTCACCTGGTGGTGAATTTCCACTAAAGAGTGTTATTATTATCATGAGGCTTTCAATTCTGAAAACGGCTTAAGTGCCGGCTAACTTGTTTTCAAAGCATGACACATTCATAATAATTTTAAAAAGGTTAAGGGCTGAACAATTTCAACACTTTTACTTTCAAGACTTTTCCAGGGAGACAACTAAAAACAGATATAAAAACTTATGGGTTTGATGGCAGAGATTGCCCCAGACAATAATCACGCCCTTTGTCAATACTATTCTGGTCAATAAAGAGTTATTATTATAAAAACGATGAGTGAATGATTTTAATAAGTTGCTTGTGGTTGGGAGGAAGAGCTCCACCAGAAGATCTAACAGTTATCATATTAAATTTGTGTTGATCACGATTACTCAAACTTGCTTTACTAAATATAACTTTATGACTAAATATAACTAATATATAACTTTCCAGTGTAGGTATTTGAAAAAAAAAATTCTTGCATCACTTGGGACTCGAACCACCGACCTCCAGATTACAAATACGCCGTCTTATTTCCAACAAGCTACGGAGGTCGTTCAAGAAAAGCTTAGAAGAAATTTGAATAAAATTTTTCCACTTACTATGCCGCAACTGATTACACTTACTATGCCTCTCTCAACCGAATGATGAGACATGCAAATGATATTTGAACATATTTTGCTGCTTTATCTTCTTCATATTTTACATTTTTTATATTTAAATTTTCAACCGATGTAAATTGTTTGCATCGGTTTTTTTTGTTTGCATTCACCATTATTCTTTTAGAATTTAATGTTTTTATGACATGTTTATAATTTGTATAAAGGTATTGTACCGTCAATAAACATTATTATTATAAAATGAAACAGGGTACCTCGCGCGCAGTACTCCTGCACTGAGAGGGAGTGGAGTGCCTGGGTGAGAGCCACGGGGGAGGTGTTGCTCCTCCGCTGCAGGGAGGGGTCGGGGGACCCGGGGAGGTGGGGGAGGTGGGCTCACTATCCCACAGGCTGCCGCTCACACTGTCCATGCTGAAACCAGAAGTAGCGACATTAAACATTATTGCATACTGGCTGAGTCTTATAAGGCGCTTACTTGATGTGCAGGAGTTCAAATACAACCCAAACATTGTTGTAAAACACTCGAGGAAATAATTAATAATAATATCGCCTTATTTATACTGCCCGATTAGGACTATTAAAGTCCCATTATTCCAGCAGTAAGCCCAAGACATATTATTATGTGGTAAAAATCCCAAATGGGAGGAAAACTTATCATGTTCCGGCTGGGTTTCGAACCCGCGACCTCTGGAACCTCTGGATTCACAGAGTGCCGCCTTTACCACTGAGCTACCGGGACAGACATTAAACATTATTGTACCTAGTCATACTGGCTGAGTAGTATAAGGCGCTTACTTGATGTGCAGGACTTCAAATCTAACCCAAACATTGTTGTAAAATACCCGAGGAAATAATTAAATTTAAAATATATTGAAAGTCAAAATTCTTCACAGTGGTCCTCATTCCTTAAGCTCCTCATCATTCAGAAAAATACTGTTGACCAAGACAATATGACGAAAGTTTATGTCGCCATTGTGGAGAATTGTTTAAGGGGGGGGACATCACACAAAAACTAAAAATTATATTTTGTACCTTACACAGCTACAAACTCACATAAAAGTTTCCCTTGTCAAGTTTCTATACTAATAGTTGGATAAACAACGCACAATTTAGACTGCGAGCCTTCAGTGCCTAATCATTGGGAAGTAGAGAAACACTTTAGAGTCAAGATGAATGACCAACAAAAACTGTGGGCGCAAACTCAAAAGAGAGGATTTGTTCCCATCCCAAAGCAAGTCTGAGTGCTTCACTTATAGCTATTCCATCTGGACTTACCCCACATGCTTGTGACTGGCCAGCAGAAGTCTGGGTGCTTCACTTATAGCTATTCCATCTGGACTTACCCCACATGCTCATGACTGGCTAGCAGAAGTCTGGGTGCTTCACTTGTAGCTATTTCATCTGGACTTACCCCACATGCTTATGACTCGCCAGCAGAAGTCTGGGTGCTTCACTTGTAGCTATTCCATCTGGACTTACCCCACATGCTTATGACCCCACATGCTTATGACTGGCCAGCAGAAGTCTGAGTGCTTCACTTATAGCTATTCCATCTGGACTTACCCCACATGCTTATGACTGGCCAGCAGAAGTCTGGGTGCTTCACTTATAGCTATTCCATCTGGACTTACCCCACATGCTTATAACTAGCCAGCAGAAGACTTACCCCACATGCTTGTGACTGGCCAGCAGAAGCTCGAAGTCGGGTCCGAAGGTCTGCAGCGCGTCCACAAGCAGGAGACTATGCACGGACATGGACAGGCAGGTCATGTGGGACCTCTGTGTGCACGAAGCCTTCACGCCTTGGACTTGCAGCTCGGCAACACTGCGGCCCCGCGATTGAACCTGCCGGAGGAAATGAAATGACAACAATGTAAACTGTGGCGTAAATGAAATGACAACAATGTAAACTGTGGCGTCTGTGGCAATGGTTAAGTATTTATCAATCGTTAAGCCAACTGAGTGTAACATTCTGCTCAACGTTTCATGCTCCACTCTTTTTTAATATCAAATGAGATCGAACCCCACTGACTTTGCAACACTTCCAATTTAAAATTCGAGACAAAACGTTGCGCAGCGTTGCGCAACAATATGTTGTACTCAGTGGGATCCCGGTTTTACACTCCAAGAGGTAATATTAAATGAACACAACTGTTGACTCTTTAGTTTGTCAGGTTGGGGGATTGCCTTCATACAGTAAAATTGATTTTTTTTTTTATTATTATTATTAAGAAGCTTTAAGTAGACTAATTGAGGGTGATCATATCTACTGCCTATTTTAACAAGTTAGTACCCCTGAAGAAATGCGAAAGCGGTTCCGGGGCACAATTACCTTTTTAAAAAAAAGTACGTTCTTTTATTGATGATAATTTGTTGAAAGTAGCACATTGCCGTGGCAACCACTACTGATGTCCTCACCTCCAGCTCCATATTATCAATGGTGAACTGCAGAACCACCAGCTTAGACTCCTCCAGGGCATCATCTATCGCCTCCTCAATCTCATGGTCCCGCCTGCTCGCCTCACAGTCCGAGGGTTCCGGGTTCGAGCCCGGCTCATCTTCTTTAAGAGGCGACCCTAGCGAGGATTCGGTCACCACACACAGCATGGTGCGAAGGGATGATATCTTCTGCTCGTTCACATGGACCGTAAGCTTGGGCAGATTCCCGGAGATGGTAAGGGAGGGATACTGAGGGTCCGTTGTGTACATGATTCGTCTATCGATCTAGAAAGTTAAATAATAATAATAATTCCGTGTCCGTGAGATAGGTATTGATACCTAAATCACGGTGGTGAGAGTATTATATGGATGCCCAGATCCAATGTCTAGGCTCCTTTCATGTCCAAGAAAGTTAAATAAGACAGTTTGATTCATAATTGTACATCATCTAATATCCAATACAACCAGAAAGTTTTTGTATATTTTTTTAAGCAAGTCTATTTTATGGCTGGGTTTGATTAACATTTGAAATTGAATAGGTAATAGAGTAGAAGATCGGAATCAAAAGTAACTTTTTAATTAAGTAAAAGGAAAAGTATAAACCTCCTTTACCTCGTATAGAACTTGAGGAACGGCACGAACGACCATATAATATTGGTTAAGGTGCATGGTAAGGAAAAAAAATGAAAAGTTGCATGAAAATTTGCACGTCTTCTGATTGACCCGGATAACATATCAAAAATCAGCTTTCTATCTTGAACCGTTCAAGTGTTATTACTTCCGAGAAATTTCTAATATTCGGAAGTATTGTGTTCGTTTTTGTAAAAAAAAAAAATACTTTTTGCTCCGATTTCAATTTTTTTTTCATATTTCTGAACGTTTCATAACCTCCTGAGCAACCTTGGTTTTGGAGATACAAGTGATTTAGTGTAAAATCTCAAAATTAGCACGTGTATACAATGTGAAACAATCACGAGGAAGTATTGTGTCCATAATTGGCAGTGTTTTTCTTATTATAGTACGAAAATTTTCGCTCTAGAAAGCACCAGTGTACAATTGTACATGGAAGCTCACCTGGAGGCTGATGTTGAACCGGTCCAGCACGTGCAGCAGGGAGGAGGACTTGGACTGAGCGAACTTCCAGTTGTCCCTCACCTTGCCCACCAGCACCTGGAGGTCATTCAACTCCATCACGTAGCCATCGTACAGGCGGTCCAGGGGGGGGGCACCCGGGGGGGGCGGGGGGCTGAGCAGGGAGGAGGAGTTGACGCGGGAGTAGGAGAGAGGGGGGGAGTCGCCGAACTGACTGGCCGGAGGGGTGGAGCAGGGGGTCTGGAAAGCTGCAGACAAGGGGGGGGGGGAATAAAAATAGTTACAATATGTATATGTACATTGTACATTGTACAGTGTACACAGATAATAGTACCCCTACAGTTTACAATAGCTGAGATCTAGAATATAGGAAAAAAAATATTATTATTCTATATACAAAAACGTACAAAATACTTCCAATTTCTAATATTAGAAATTATTGGAAGTCATAATCACAATTTAATTTTGCAATTTACATCGAGACAATTAAAATGCACTCATAATTTCTCGATTTTAACAATAATAAAATTAGAGTTTGTGCATTCTCATATAGGATAGAAATTTTGTGATAAAAAGTTCTTGTATAATCAGAGATAAATTTTATGTTGAGTCTCTAATCATCCTACAGCGAGATAAGTTTTGAAGAAACTGAGGAATAATTTTCGTTTTCAAGATATGCCATACCTACCGACCTCAGTAGCTTGATCGATAAGGCAGCGGACTTGTAACCTGGAGGTCGGTGGTTCAAGTCCAGGTTTCAGCGTGGATTTAGTAAAGCGAGTTTGACTAGTTGTGATATCACGAAAGTGATTAACACAAATATGATAACTACTTCCAATTTCTAATATTAGAAATTATTCGTCATAATCAAAACTTAGTTTTGCAAGTTACATCGAGACAATTAAAATGCACTCATAATTTCTCGATTTTAACAATAGTAAAATTAGAGTTTGTGCATTCTCATATAGGCTGGAAATTTTGTGATAAAAAGTTCTTGTATAATCAGAGGTAAATTGTATGTTGAGTGTCTTAACATCCTACAGCGAGATAAGTTTTGAAGAAACTGAGGAATAATTTTCGTTTTCAAGATATGCCATACCTACCGACCTAAGTAGCTTGATCGATAAGGCAGCGGACTTGTAACCTGGAGGTCTGTGGTTCAAGTCCAGGTTTCAGCGTGGATTTAGTAAAGCGAGTTTGAGTAGTTGTGATATCACGATAGTGATTAACACAAATATGATAACTTTTAACTTTAGATATGCCATACCTTCATCGTCCTCCTCATTATCAAAGGACTCTCCACTGATGACCTGGCTATTGGAACTTATCACATCCGCTGCGCTCTTCTTGTTACTGAAGTGAAGCTTGCCAAAGTCCACCACGCAAATGACAGCATTCTTGTCGTTGAAATGCTCCACGAGGAAAATCTGAGGCGCTGAAATGTTGAACTCGAGATCCCAGACTTTCTTGTTGCTCTGAAAAGTAGAATGTGAGTGCGGTCATTGAAAGGTTTATTTTGAATTTTCAAGTATCAAGTCTGTTGATGTATAACACCTACTTTTGGATCAAACACTAAAAAATAGGTTTTCTATTGTTAGATTTAATCAGAAACAATTAATACTGAAAATTAATAAATCAATACCAACACATATGTATACTTTTTTATTTCCTCAACAAATTTTGTATACTAGTTGAATAATGAGCCACAAATTGGCTCTGTCGAGTCTCTTATTATTAATAACAGCATAACATTGATGAACTCTTACATCGTTACCTAATGTATGTAGCAAACTCAAGCCTCTCGGAACAGAAGTAACACATTGACGAGGGAGTGTTAAACTATCCAGTCGACATAAAACTACCAAAAAATATAAATATACCATTAAATCGGATATATTATGTACAATATGTACATATTGTACATATACCATTAAATCAAATATATACCATTAAATCAGATTTGAAGCACCGCCGCGAGACTGCTTTTGATGGTCTGATATTTGTATAACGCATAAAGTTGCATAAATGAAATTTCTCAACTTCAGTACGAGTATATGATATGAGAAATATTTTTTTCTCTCTCAAATATCGTTCGATAGAATACCATACATATGTCATCATTTTTGTGTTAACTGACAACCACTTTAATGATGTCACAAATTAATATCTTAAACTCACGCTGCAAATTTTTATATACCGAAATTGGCACTTGAACCACCGACCTCCATGTTCTAAGTCCTCCGCCTCATGGATCAAGTTACTGAGGTCGGTCATACATATGCATTATTATTATTAAATAAATTATTAAACAAACAAATTTAATCCAGTTTTATTTACAAATATGAGAGTAATATTTTTATTTTTTTAACATTTTATTTATTTATTAACAATATTGGATTTTTACAAAGGTTCTTTTCCTAAGCTAAGGATAAAAGCTTCTAAGAAAATTATGGTTAACTCTTCTGATGCTCACCATGTTGCCATGTGCTATATGATCCCAGTTCCTCAGTAGCTTCTGCTTGGTCCTGTACTTCATAGCAGCGTAGCCTTTCCTCGCCGCTTCCCGCAGATCTTCATCCCTGGTCTGGTGAGGCTTGGTGAAGAAGTCCAGTAGCCATCGCGTCGCCACCTGGAATCAATAGTCAATAGTCAAGACATGATCGTTGCTAATAATAATAACAGTCTTTAGTGAAAGGTTACCACCAGGCGAGGTTAATGCTCAAAGCATTTTCTACCACCTAACCTTTAGAGTCTTATTATTATGTGGTCACAAGCTCAAATTAATGATGGAAAAATCTTGCACGTTGCTCATAAAGGATTGTAAAGCATTCTCACGTACTACATACATATTAGTTATGTTAACCTGGAATCCGTTCGAGGGGACTCAGCAACCATTAGAGAATTCTTAAAAAAAAAACAAGGTTTTCCTTTATCCCTGATTATCACATTTATGGATATTCTTTTATGGAAATCCTTTTTTATGAATCGTTTGTGTATGGATCCACCAAATGCAACATTTTCTCTTGTAACGTTTCATCCTCTGCTCTTCCATTAGAATTAAATGAGATCAAACCCCACGGACTGAAACATTGCTTCGCAACGCTTCGCAACCCTTTCCACTCATAAATTCGACACGAAATGCTGCGAGGAAAACAAGGGTTGGGTGGAAGAGATTGCCATAGGCAATAACCTCGCCCTTTAGTTAGGACATAATAATATGTATATATTTTTTTTTCTTGTTTATATTATTAATACTGTCAATTTTATATTTAATTTTTACCATTGTTTGTCTGTATATATGTTCTGCTAATAAAGAGTTTCTAAATAAATAAAATAAATAAACCCACCGGATTGTACACCACGTCCAGCGACTGGGACTCGATGTGGAGGCGGTAGTCGCAGCTGGAGTGGAAGGGCCGGAACTCGTAGACCAGGTGGAAGAGGGGGGAGCAGGGGGGGGGAGGCAGGGAAGAGGAGGGGGACTGGGGGAGGAGGCGGGCCAGGCCGGGGGGGAGGCTGCGGCTGGGCTTCCCGCTAGGGGCCTCCTCGCTGTCTGGAACACAGAGGAACATAATAATATATTATTATTTTTACATAATCTTACGAGTGCACAACATTCATTATACAAAATAACATTAAATTTAAAACATAAATTTAAGTACTACTGAACTAAAACTTACTACTAAATTAAACTAAGGGAGATTAAACAAATATTCTCATACTTTTAAATCAAAAGGAGGATCTAACTCTAAAATCCTATCAGTTGGATCCGAGAAAATGTCTACGCCCCCATCACTGGCAATATTCCATAGGTATTTACAGCGATAATAATATCACCTTATTTGAGCGCAAGATTAGCTCAGTGGTAAGATACTCGCTTGCCATGCAGAGGGTCACGGATTCAAACCCCAGCCAGACCCTAAAAAAAATTGATTTCAAAATTTGGTTACAGTTGTTTAAAGGGATACCTTCTCGTGTACACCCAGCACGTAAAAGGTAAGTTGTGTCACTTTTCCAAGCTACAATACAAAGCACAAGCGACTACAGTAGCTGCTGTTACATAGCTACGAAATAAATAAAGTTGTGAAAAAATCATTTTAAATGTCTGATTAAGACTTATGTGTCCCACTTCCATTCAGTTCCAGTACAGCCAAATCGTCGGCTGTCTCAAACGTCTGCAGCACCTTCAGAAGGCTCAACAGTACCAGAAGTTCCGTCCCTCACTCCAGCAGTAAGCTCATGTTGCCAAAATCCCAAATAGAAGGATAACTTTATCATGACCCGGGTTTCAAAATTGCGACCTCTAGAATAATACAAAGGCTATCAAATCATGAGCAGTTTTGAGCCCATGGTGTTAAATTCAGTATTTAACAAATTACCAATTTGGTAATGATTTGACCTTTTAACTACGCAATTTTTGGTAGCTTTGACCCCATAAAAATTTTTGATTAAAAAAGCAATTTGTTTTTTAGAATGTATCTTGGACAGAATTTCTTATTTCGTGAAAAAGAGTAAACTTACTCTGGGGTGATATGAGTACAGGGAACACGGAATCCGGCGTGCAATGATCATACAACGACACAGCTCCCACTGTTACGGAGATTTTGTGTGAGGAAGTGCGAGGTCTTGACTCGTAGCCTAGCTTCACATTGCAAAAGTTCAGCTCCATCATTACTTTCCTGCGAGAAAGGTGCAAAAATTAATGGTTATCTCCAGTTTTTTTTATATACAAAAAAAAGAAAAAATAAATATAAAATAAGAAAATAATATCTGAACCTTCGAGTATTCAGTCAACGCTACCAAATTTTAGAGGTAATGTAATGTAATAATGTATATTTACTTTAGTTTTTTTTTTTTACAATTTTTGTGGCTCTCTCCCTAAGGAATTCTTCTAAGGAGAGACCTTACAATGTCTTTTACAATAAAAAAACATAAAAATACAATTTCATATTGTAACATTAGTTTTAAAATATTCATCATTTTAGTGATAATCATCACTCTTGTGATGTCACAATTACTCAAACTCACATAGCTAAATTTTAACCGAACTTGGGACTCGAACCACCGACCTCCAGGTAACAAGTCCGCCACTTTATCAATCGAGCTACTAAGGTCGGTGGGTTAGCGTGAATACAATTTTATTAATTCCGGAAAGGTGAGTTTGAGTAATCATTGTATCATTACTTTATAGGTTAACACAAATAATAAGGTGGCTTTGAGTAATAACTGTAACATTACTATTTAGGTTAACACAAATTAACTAAACCATTAACCTTTAACATCTAATAAGCTAAGCCGTGTTTTTTTTATATAACCAGACTTTACTAGAGTTTACATTTTGGAATATTTCTGTTTTTTTATTGGATTAGGAAATTTCCCCTCCTTTCTGGTAAACTCTAGTAAAAAATATTCCAGTTTTCGGGGAAGAGAAAAAAATCTCTCTTCCATGGATTTTTACCAGAGTTTACTAGAAAATCGCCATTTTATTCATTTGTTTTTGTTTGTGTGGTGGTGGGGGTAATTAGACTTTACCAGAATGGATTAGGATTAGGATTCTGGTAAACTTTAGTTACTCACTTGTCAGCCATCTCAGCGGCTTCCTCCCCAGAGAGCTCAGCTTCACGGTCCCGGTGACGATGGTAAAGTTGAACTGCCCGAACACCGTGTCCCGCCGGAGGAGCGTGTTGTTCTCTACCGTGTCTGCCAGGGCATCCCTCACCACCTCCCTCTCCTCCTCACTCAGGCTGAGGGGGGCGATGATGACGTCACGAGGCTCTGATGACGTCACCGGCGAGTACCAAGCCCAGGCGGGCAGCCAGCCAGCCAGCATGGAGGCGGCAGGCGGAGAGTTGGCGGAGGAGGGGGTGGATGCAGAGGCGGTGGGAGGGGGAGGCGGACGGAGGCGAAACATGGACACCTGCCGGAGAAGAATTTCGTGGTGGTTTTAATTATAGGATTAAAAAATAATCTCACTAGATAGGTGCCGAAATAGATTCCAGAAGAAATAAAATACTATGTCAGCCAAGTTCACTACGAGGACAGTGCACCGAAACATGGTGGCTGGTTCAGATTACAACTGGGGTCGTAAAAAAAAATAATAATAATAATAATAATACTCTTTAGTGGAAGGTAACCCCCAGGCGAGGTTAATGCTCAAAGCATTTTCTGCCACCTAACCCTCAGAGTCTTATTATTATGTGGTCACAAACTCGAATTCATGAGGAAAAATTCGTGCACTTGGTGGGATTTGAAACAACGGATCCCTACGCTACCTGGATTACCAGACTAGTGCGTTAACCACTTAACCACCAGTACACCTGGTGTATGTTCGTTCCTATTTGTATTATTCTTACCTCTCTCAGAGTCTTCAGTTCCTCATAGCCTCTCTCGTTCTCCATCTCATCTTTCAGAGCCTTTTCCTCTGCCGTCAGGTTCACATAGCCAGGCTGAGAGTTCAGTATCTTGCAATACAGGGCCACATACTTCACGCTGTCTCGACCCCTGTCCAGACACTGTTGCCACGTCTTCGTGACCAGCATGTCTCCATTGCGAGAGTACTGGCAACAGTGTAAGGCGTACTGCCACCACAGCTTGGCGTTACCGAGGACAGGACAGGAGGGACGGAACTTCTGGTACTGCTGAGCCTTCTGAAGGCGCTTCAGACCTTTGAGACAGCCGACGATTTGGCTGTACTGGAACTGAAAATATGAGAAATGACAAAGTGAAATATTCTTCTCTAGAAAATATTTTTAAAGGAAATAATTGCATGCATCACAAAAATTGGGATTATGTTTAATAGAGTAGGTAGTGTATATTTTTTATTTTTTTATATTAAATAACAATTTAAAATATTCTAAATTAATGGTTCTATAACAACATACCTATGTACTTAAGTTAATAAAAAACTCCGTCACCATTTAGATTTTTAAGGAAGAAAGAGATAATATTCTAAAAGGATTGCATTGATTTGAGCTGTGTTAGAAATTATTTAATCTTACATCTGACAGATGTAGAGGAACATTTTCCAGGTGCAGATCACAGAATATTCGAGGTTGTGTCTTTGACCTGATGGGTTGTTCACTCAGATTCTTCTTTAAATGAGCGTGGGCGGAGACAGGCGGTAAGATGTAATTGTGCTCTTTGTGTTCTTGTTTTATTCGAGCCTAAAACAAACCAATTAACATTAATAATTAAAATTCTGATATTTGTTTCAAAACAGATATTTTCTTATCCCTTTTAACCTGATAACCCCAGGAGACCGGGCTCAATTCAATCGATTCCAGCTGTCTATCACATATGATACACAGGTTTCCTGTGATAATTAATATTTTTTATTTACATAGAAGTCTGTGTTTATCACATGTGATACTTAAATAAGGAATCCGCTAAGCATGCAAATTTTGTTATATTGTCTATCACATTTGATAACCAGCCTCTAAGATAAGGATAAACCCGTCTATCATATGTGATAACCAGGTACCCAGAAAACATACAGAGTCTATAAATGATATCCATGGTACGCAATGGGTTATACACTGTTTAATACTGAACATACTTCACATTAAGTTTTAATACTCACTAGATAATAATGAATATCTTATATTCTGATGTCAATGGGTGTCATTCAAATCAACCTTGTACACAATTTTTGCACCCAATGATTTATTCAAACTACTTTCAAATTTCCAAATTGAGCTCAACATTTTTTCAAAATGGTAGTCTTTGGGCCTAAAAAAATTAAAAATATTTCAAGATTAAAATTTAATATTTCAAGGCTATTGTTTTTTTTTTTTTTTTTTTTTTTTTTTTTTTATTAAGGTCATCCCTTATATATATATATTTTTTTTTAATAATAATATAAGGCCATCCCTTACAGCAAGGTCAGCGTTACTCAAATTGTTCCACAAGTTGTCCTGAGTGCGGGGGTCCCAGTAGATACTCAGGTTGTTGAGCTGCACTAGTTTGAAGGAGTGGCCGAGATCTGAGCGGCTGAGTCCAGGAGTCCATTGGTCATCGCAGGATTGGGCCGCCAGGGAATCTATTGCCACGCCCATGGCAAATACTGAACCAGGGACTGTGATTTCATCCTCGTAGCGAATGTGTACATCTGATATGTTGAGCTGAGAAATTTGATAATGACATTTCACTTGTAGAATAACTAAATCAATTTAAAACGTACAATTGTACAAAAGCCGGGTCGAGATGCGACAACTAGGTCTCTGCTCATGTACAATTAATATAGCTGCAGGACCCAGCAGCTAGCACGTGGTGCATCTACCCAGCCATTAGCAAAGCAAGGTTGAGTAATTTTATTGTGATATTTCATCCTGATTAACACAAATATGATAACTTTCAAGGAACATCAGTATTTAAGACTTAATGTTGAACTATTCAAAACAATTCATTTCCTTAATGATTCAATTAAATAAATATAATACTGTTATAATTACAGTTGTTGTATTTATTATTATTATTTTTTTTTTTTTTTTTTTTTAAAGGTGAGTGTTTCACAGCCTTTTTTATTTCGTAGCCATGAAACAGGAGCTACTGTAGACGCTTGTGGTCTGTGTTGTAGCCTGCCCATCCCGTAGTATGCCTCCCCTCTGATGGGCGAGAAGTGACACAATACTTCCCATTTAGGTGCTGGGTCAAACGAGCGCACCGGAAGGTATCCCTTACAAACAATTGTAACCAAATTAAGAATACAAATTTTTGTCGGCACGGGGGTTCGAACCCGAGACCTTCCGCATGGCTAAAAAAAGGAATTTGTATATTGAATACACACCTGCAGATTCTCCACAATGTTTGTCATGAAACTGGTTCCGTAGCTCAACCACGAGGTGTAACTGGATGAATAATAACAGGCTGATTCTGTCTCGGTCCTCCATCTTGCTTCCAGAGCATCCAGCAACATTATCTTGTACTCTTGAGCAGCCTTCTCCTCCAACTCCTCATCCCACTGGAAGTGTCAAATGTGATAAAAAAAATCTCTTTGAACAATTTGCAGATAGCTGAATATGGTCATTTTTATTCAAACTTCAGAAATCAGGCAATGATTTGAGGGTCCATTTTAATTTTAATAATACTAGCTTAGGAATAGCTGTTTGGAAAAGTTAACCATATTTCTTAGATAATCCCTCTTCTACAAAAATGACTGCAATACTTTTTAGAAACCTTCAAGTAGGTAAGTGAATATCTGAAATACCTAGTATACACTTACACATTCTAGTATAAACAATACACATACACATTCTGTGTATACATATACACATACACATTCTGTGTATACTAGGTATACACATTCTGTGAATTTTTGTGAAATCAATCATGTTTAAAAAAATATCAACAAACTACACTCTAGGAATGAACCTATTTAATATTAGTTGAACTTGTTTAATGTAGAATTTTTTTTTATAATGTGTGTTAAACAATACAAACACGTCTCTGTAACTAGTTGAAGAGATAAAAAAGAGTGCAAGGCACAACAGCAACATGGTAATTACCTGAGCCATACTGACAGGTCCTGTGACAACATAGAGTTGCTCAATACAGATGATCCATGGAGCACTACGGAATTGACTGACGGGAACTTGGAGCTTGACTTTTCCAATAAAACCTGACTTGATCTCAATGGGGATTCCAATTTGACGCAATGCATCTTTCTTAAGTGGTAAATTTTCTAATTCTACAGCACCTGTTTGAAAATAATAAATACTGGTATTAAACTAAAAATGAAGTACTCATTATCTTACTTTTGGGAGGGAGTGATTGTCTCCAGGCAAATTTAGTAGGCTTTTTGCACCACATAATATTATGTGTGATCTCTGATCAACTATCATAAGAACTTGGGCTTTTTTTAACTGAAAGCTAGCCTGGCTTGTTAGGGTTGGCTAGTCTCTTCTCTCTTTATAGTCTTCTTGCAAGGCACTGGTCATCTTCTTATTTAAATCCGCCATCCAGACTCTTATTATTTAGTGCTAGAGGGTAGGTACATGGATATAATATCATAATGAGCAGTTGATGCTTGCCTAAGGGGCTTTTCCCATGGGTGCAAGACTGTACAAAAAAAGATTGTCCTCCAAAAGAAATAATATTATTAACTTGATATTTTTGAGTTTCTGTAAGAAAACAATAAATAAAAAAATCCATTTACATATTAAACCAGGGAATATTACAGGTAAAGCCAAAATTTGGTTTTTTATTACCTAGGTTGTGATTTTGTAGTTAACAACAGTTCTAGAAGCTAACTACAAAATTATCTCACTCTGATAGACAAAATGAGTACCCAGGTATTACCTTCAATCAGTCTCCTTACTTCATTCAATTCACAGTTCTTATAAAACCTTTTTGAAGAGCAGTGATACCATCACTTACCTTGAAGAAGAGCAACACTCAATTGATCAGTATTGAGATTTTCCACATATTTTCCCAGGTAATTATTCAATACCCATGCTATCAGTCTTTCAAGCATAATGAATCTCTAGCAGCATCTGCAATTTTGAGAATCATAAAAAAATATTTTCACAGGCACCTTGATATTTAATTGCCAACAAAGTGAGAAAGGTTTATTTAACTTGAGCAATATTTGTCCAACTGAGCTGAAATTTTCAGGGTATGTTCAACACATACTTGGCTGTGGGAGTTAGCATAGCACACTAGGCATTGTGAGCATGGTGACCTGGGTTCAATCTCAAGTGGGGCAGGATTTTTTTTGCTCTGTACCCAATTGGATGTTTGGGGTCCACTCATACCTTGTAAGGAAAAATGATAGCTGCTATCAAAACAGCAACCAGTGTTGGAATCATAGGCACACAAGATACACTTCAATGACTTAGCTAAACACTTACCCATAGCCTAGAAACCCATAGACAGAGCCCTAACCAGCCTAGCTAGGTGGCCCATTTTAAACAGTTTTAAAGAGGCTTGAAACATGTAAAGAAGACAAAAGTCCCCATGATAATTGGTCCCAAATCAAATCACTAAGATAAATACTTTGAGCCAGGATGAGCTGGGAATAGTAGTAGTAATAAGTAATTGTATTTATTTCTAATAAAATTATTACAATGGTTGGCATATTGAAAACATAAAAATATCAATAAGTGATAAAACAATATAAATAACAAAAAGCAATGAACCTATGTATAACTTTTAGAAGTTAAGTAGAAGGCGGGGCCTTCAATACGCTCATTAGGCCACAATAACCTCCGGACAGAATCAATCAACTGATCTGAGAGGCTGACTAGCGCTATCAAGAGACCAACTACCCCGATAAAACCTGGGATAAAACATGAGCTGGGAATAGTTGTGTTAATAATAAAAATGTCACAATATGCTGAAACTATTAACTACTGAGCTGGTTGGACACCATCAAAACAAATCAGCATAGCTCAAGCTGCTACAACACCAACAACAACAACACTTCAATCCAGATTTAGTTGTAAATGATAAGGTGTGTGGTATCAATCAAAAGCTAGAAGAATAATTCAGGACTGTAGGTAGGTGGAGTTACAGCTTTATAACTACATTTTTTGTATTTATTATATTGCATCAGTTGTGTCAACTATAGATCAAAGCTCAACTTCCAATGAAATGAAAAATGAAGAGCTTCAGAATCTTGGTGTGGAGAGGCTGATTATATTAAGGTGGTTTCAGGAAGAGAAACTTTTCTATGAATCATTTACTTTACTCACACAAGTTTGACCTTAGGTTAAAGCAGATGAGTTCATCACTTACCAATTTTATTAGTATATTTGGGTTAGACGCAAGAGCTGTTCTTCATAGCAAATATTGAGCATAGAAACATTTAGAGAACTTCTTCCTAAATAATATGTAAGGATACAAGGACTTTAAAGAAGAAATGGAATAATTCTTGATATATTAACATTTCTTTAACACCTACCCAAAACCAAAAGAAATCTCAATATTTTTTAAACACCATGTAATGTTATGTCCCTGAAGCTACCAACGTTGCTGAAAAAATATTT
The DNA here is from genome assembly GCA_024516035.1 of Bactericera cockerelli. Lineage (NCBI taxonomy): Eukaryota > Metazoa > Arthropoda > Insecta > Hemiptera > Triozidae > Bactericera > Bactericera cockerelli. Next base: position 48,339 of record JAMCCL010000101.1, read on the forward strand.
CTGAAATTCTACAGGGTACGCAAAAATCTTGTACCTCGCGTTGCTGAAGTTAGCAACGAAAAGGGATTAATGCCACAATTAAGGGAATTTTTACTACGATTTTTTTTCTCTCTCAATGTTGTAATCCCACTTCTGCGTTCTAATGCTAGCGTCGTATCCAGCAATAAGTTATATATTTTTCCAATTTTTGGATAGTCTCGATGCTACATTTTTATTTCTAATTCAGCTTTCCCATTGTCCTAGTGACAGTATAGGGTAAAATTAATGCTATAGTTAGACGGCAGGCGGCCAACTGGACAATTTTTCGGCCTAAAATATACCATATATTCCTATAGTAGCATCATGTCCAGCTCGTAGTTATATATTTTTTCAATTTTTCGAGAGCCTCGATGCTATATTTTTATTTCTGATTATGATGTCGCATGGTCTTTGAGACAAGAAAACCTAAAATTCATAGATATAACTTGGTCGGCCGGTGGTCATCTAAACCATTTTTCGGCCTAAAGTATACCATATATTCCTATACTAGCCTCATGTCAAGCTCGTAGTTATATATTTTTCCAATTTTTCGAGAGCCTCGATGCTATATTTTTATTTCTGATTATGATGTCGCATAGTCTTTGAGACAAGAAAACGTAAAATTCGTAGATATAACTTGGTCGGCCGGTGGTCATCGGGGCAATTTTTCGGCCTAAGGTATACCATATATTCCTATAATAGCCTCATGTCCAGCTCGAAGTTATATATTTTTCCAATTTTTCAAGAGCCTCGATGCTATATTTTTATTTCTGATTATGATGTCGCATGGTCTTAGAAACAGGAAAACGTACAATTCATAGATATAACTTGGTCGGTCGGTGGTCATCGGGGTAATTTTTCGACCCAAGGTATACCATATATTCCTATAATAGCCTCATGTCCAGCTCGTAGTTATATATTTTTCCAATTTTTCGAGAGCCTCGATGCTATATTTTTATTTCTGATTATAATGTCACATGGTCTCAGAGACACGAAAACCTAAAATTCATAGATATAACTTGGTCGGCCGGTGGTCATCGGGGTAATTTTTCGACCTAAGGTATACCATATATTCCTATAATAGCCTCATGTCCAGCTCGTAGTTATATATTTTTCCAATTTTTCGAGAGCCTCGATGCTATATTTTTATTTCTGATTATAATGTCACATGGTCTAAGAGACACGAAAACGTAAAATTCATAGATATAACTTGGTCGGCCGGTGGTCATCGGGGTAATTTTTCGACCCAAGGTATACCATATATTCCTATAATAGCCTCATGTCCAGCTCGTAGTTATATATTTTTCCAATTTTTCGAGAGCCTCGATGCTATATTTTTATTTCTGATTATAATGTCACATGGTCTTAGAGACACGAAAACGTAAAATTCATAGATATAACTTGGTCGGCCGGTGGTCATCGGGGTAATTTTTCGACCCAAGGTATACCATATTTTCCTATACTAGCCTCATGCCCAGCTCGTAGTTATATATTTTTCCAATTATTCGAGAGCCTCGATGCTATATTTTTATTTCTGATTATGATGTCAAATGGTCTCAGAGACACGAAAACCTAAAATTTATAGATATAACTTGGTCGGCCGGTGGTCATCGGGGTAATTCTTTCGACCCAAGGTTACCATATATTCCTATACTAGCCTCATGTCCAGCTCGTAGTTATATATTTTTCCAATTATTCGAGAGCCTCGATGCTATATTTTTATTTCTGATTATGAATGTTGCATGGTCTTAGAGACGCGAAAACCTAAAATTCATAGATATAACTTGGTCGGCCGGTGGTCATCGGGGTAATTTTTCGACCCAAGGTATACCATATATTCCTATACTAGCCTCATGTCCAGCTCGTAGTTATATATTTTTCCAATTTTTCGAGAGCCTCGATGCTATATTTTTATTTCTGATTATAATGTTACATGGTCTCAGAGGACACGAAAACCTAAAATTCATAGATATAACTTGGTCGGCCGGTGGTCATCGGGGTAATTTTTCGACCCAAGGTATACCATATATTCCTATACTAGCCTCATGTCCAGCTCGTAGTTATATATTTTTCCAATTATTCGAGAGCCTCGATGCTATATTTTTATTTCTGATTATAATGTCAAATGGTCTCAGAGACACGAAAACCTTAAATTCATAGATATAACTTGTCGGCCGGTGGTCATCGGGGTAATTTTTCGACCCAAGGTATACCATATATTCCTATACTAGCCTCATGTCCAGCTCGTAGTTATATATTTTTCCAATTTTTCGAGAGCCTCGATGCTATATTTTTATTTCTGATTATAATGTCAAATGGTCTAGAGACACGAAAACCTAAAATTCATAGATATAACTTGGTCGGCCGGTGGTCATCGGGGTAATTTTTCGACCAAGGTATACCATATATTCCTATACTAGCCTCATGTCCAGCTCGTAGTTATATATTTTTCCAATTTTTCGAGAGCCTCGATGCTATATTTTTATTTCTGATTATAATGTCAATTGGTCTTAGAGACACGAAAACCTAAAATTCATAGATATAACTTGGTCGGCCGGTGGTCATCGGGGTAATTTTCGACCCAAGGGTATACCATATATTCCTATACTAGCCTCATGTCCAGCTCGTAGTTATATATTTTTCCAATTTTTCGAGAGCCTCGATGCTATTTTTTATTTCTGATTATAATGTCACATGGTCTCAGAGACACGAAAACCTAAAATTATAGATATAACTTGGTCGGCCGGTGGTCATCGGGGTAATTTTTCGACCCAAGGTATACCATATATTCCTATACTAGCCTCATGTCCAGCTCGTAGTTATATATTTTTCAATTATTCGAGAGCCTCGATGCTATATTTTTTATTCTGATTATAATGTTCATGGTCTCAGAGACACGAAAACCTAAAATTCATAGATATAACTTGGTCGGCCGGTGGTCATCGGGGTAATTTTCGACCCAAGGTATACCATATATTCCTATACTAGCCTCATGTCCAGCTCGTAGTTATATATTTTTCCAATTTTTCGAGAGCCACGATGCTATATTTTTATTTCTGATTATGATGTCAATGGTCTCAGAGACACGAAAACTAAAATTCATAGATATAACTTGGTCGGCCGGTGGTCATCGGGGTAATTTTTCGACCCAAGGTATACCATATTATTCCTATACTAGCCTCATGTCCAGCTCGTAGTTATATATTTTTCCAATTTTTCGAGAGCCTCGATGCTATATTTTTATTTCTGATTATAATGTCATGGTCTTAGAGACACGAAAACCTAAAATTATAGATATAACTTGGTCGGCCGGTGGTCATCGGGGTAATTTTTCGACCCAAGGTATACCATATTTCCTATACTAGCCTCATGTCCAGCTCGTAGTTATATATTTTTCCAATTTTTCGAGAGCCTCGATGCTATATTTTTATTTCTGATTATAATGTCACATGGTCTTAGAGACACGAAAACCTAAAATTCATAGATATAACTTGGTCGGCCGGTGGTCATCGGGGTAATTTTTCGACCCAAGGTATACCATATATTCCTATACTAGCCTCATGTCCAGCTCGTAGTTATATATTTTTCCAATTTTTTCGAGAGCCTCGATGCTATATTTTTATTTCTGATTATAATGTCACATGGTCTCAGAGACACGAAAACCTAAAATTCATAGATATAACTTGGTCGGCCGGTGGTCATCGGGGTAATTTTTCGACCCAAGGTATACCATATTTTCCTATACTAGCCTCATGTCCAGCTCGTAGTTATATATTTTTCCAATTTTTCGAGAGCCTCGATGCTATATTTTTATTTCTGATTATAATGTCTCATAGTCTTAGAGACACGAAAACCTAAAATTCATAGATATAACTTGGTCGGCCGGTGGTCATCGGGGTAATTTTTCGACCCAAGGTATACCATATATTCCTATACTAGCCTCATGTCCAGCTCGTAGTTTATATATTTTCCAATTTTTCGAGAGCCTCGATGCTATATTTTTATTTCTGATTATAATGTCACATGGTCTCAGAGACACGAAAACGTAAAAATTGATAGATATAACTTGGTCGGCCGTTGGTCATCGGGGAATTTTTCGACCCAAGGTATACCATATTTTCCTATACTAGCCTCATGTCCAGCTCGTAGTTATATATTTTTCCAATTATTCGAGAGCCTCGATGCTATATTTTTATTTCTGATTATGTTTGCATGGTCTTAGAGACACGAAAACGTAAATTCATAGATATAACTTGGTCGGCCGGTGGTCATCGGGGTAATTTTTCGACCCAAGGTATACCATATATTCCTATACTAGCCTCATGTCCAGCTCGTAGTTATATATTTTTCCAATTTTTCGAGAGCCACGATGCTATATTTTAATTTCTGATTATGATGTCACATGGTCTCAGAGACACGAAAACGTAAATATGATAGATATAACTTGGTCGACCGGTGGTCATCGGGTCAATTTTTCGGCCCAAGGTATACCATATATTCCTATACTAGCCTCATGTCCAGCTCGTAGTTAATATATTTTTCCAATTTTTCGAGAGCCTCGATGCTATATTTTTATTTCTGATTATGATGTCGCATGGACTTAGAGACAAGAAAACGTAAAATTCATAAATATAACTTGGTCGACCGGTGGTCATCGGGGTAATTTTTTGACCCAAGGTATACCATATTTTCCTATACTAGCCTCATGTCCAGCTCGTAGTTATATATTTTTCCAATTATTCGAGAGCCTCGATGCTATATTTTTATTTCTGATTATGATGTCGCATGGACTTAGAGACAAGAAAAACGTAAAATTCATAAATATAACTTGGTCGACCGGTGGTCATCGGGGTAATTTTTCGACCCAAGGTATACCATATTTTCCTATACTAGCCTCATGTCCAGCTCGTAGTTATATATTTTTCCAATTATTCGAGAGCCTCGATGCTATATTTTTATTTCTGATTATGATGTTGCATGGTCTTAGAGACACGAAAACGTGAAATTCATAGATATAACTTGGTCGGCCGGTGGTCATCGGGGTAATTTTTCGACCCAAGGTATACCATATATTCCTATACTAGCCTCATGTCCAGCTCGTAGTTATATATTTTTCCAATTTTTCGAGAGCCACGATGCTATATTTTAATTTCTGATTATGATGTCACATAGTCTCAGAGACACGAAAACGTAAAATTGATAGATATAACTTGGTCGGCCGGTGGTCATCGGGGCAATTTTTCGGCCTAAGGTATACCATATTTTCCTATACTAGCCTCATGTCCAGCTCGTAGTTATATATTTTTCCAATTATTCAAGAGCCTCGATGCTATATTTTTATTTCTGATTATGATGTTGCATGGTCTTAGAGACACGAAAACCTAAAATTCATAGATATAACTTGGTCGGCCGGTGGTCATCGGGGAATTTTTCGACCTAAGGTATACCATATATTCCTATAATAGCCTCATGTCCAGCTCGTAGTTATATATTTTTCCAATTTTTCGAGAGCCTCGATGCTATATTTTTATTTCTGATTATAATGTCACATGGTCTTAGAGACACGAAAACGTAAAATTCATAGATATAACTTGGTCGGCCGGTGGTCATCGGGGTAATTTTTCGACCCAAGGTATACCATATATTCCTATAATAGCCTCATGTCCAGCTCGTAGTTATATATTTTTCCAATTTTTCGAGAGCCTCGATGCTATATTTTTATTTCTGATTATAATGTCACATGGTCTTAGAGACACGAAAACGTAAAATTTATAGATATAACTTGGTCGGCCGGTGGTCATCGAGGCAATTTTTCGGCCTAAAGTATACCATATATTCCTATACTAGCCTCATGTCCAGCTCGTAGTTATATATTTTTCCAATTTTTCGAGAGCGTCGATGCTATATTTTTATTTCTGATTATGATGTCGCATGGTCTTAGGGACAAGAAAACGTAAAAATGATAGAAATAACTTGGTCGGCCGGTGGTCATCGGGGCAATTTTTCGACCCAAGGTATACCATATATTCCTATACTAGCCTCATGTCCAGCTCGTAGTTATATATTTTTCCAATTTTTCGAGAGCCTCGATGCTATATTTTTATTTCTGATTATGATGTCGCATGGACTTAGAGACAAGAAAACGTAAAATTCATAAATATAACTTGGTCGACCGGTGGTCATCGGGGTAATTTTTTGACCCAAGGTATACCATATTTTCCTATACTAGCCTCATGTCCAGCTCGTAGTTATATATTTTTCCAATTATTCGAGAGCCTCGATGCTATATTTTTATTTCTGATTATGATGTCGCATGGTCTTAGAAACAAGAAAACGTAAAATTAAAAGAAATTTCTTGGTCGGCCGCTGGTCATCTAGGCAATTTTTTGGCTTAAAGTATACCATATATTTAAACTTTTTCTGCGCGTATGGCTGTACCAACCGATATAATAAGAATTCTGAAATACACTTCCACAAGTAAGTAGTCTCAACATTCTAGTATATTTTTTATTCCCAAGGAAACACAATAAATTGAACTTAATTTGCCTTTCAATGTATTATAATCATCGTTTGGGGTATCAAATAGTCATAAAACGATTTATAAGCATAATAATATCCAGAAGCTATCTTGTTAGAGGATTTTAAGCACCCTCTGGAGTGGTATGAAACTCTTTTTCCATTGTGAAGGTCTCAGTTAGTATAATAATAGAGTAAATCCTTCGTTAAAAAATATCGTGGACTGATAACGATAGCTGATAGTGATAAAAATAAAACGTGAAAATCAGTTTCAATTGCTATTATTTAAATTTTCCCGCGAAAAAAATATCCGAAAAGAGGCTTAAACATTTGGCAAAATTTCGACAGTGAAAATATTAAACGAAAAAAAAAGAATAGGTACTGTAAAAGGCGTAGAAAAGACCACATAACCGAATTTGTTTTGAGAAGTTTTCATAAAATTGTATGGTTTTGATCAGTAATCAAAGAAGAAAATCGCTGAAATTACATTGCAAGCTTAGGGAATTGTGTTTTCTTGCCCTTACAGGTTTACGGCAACGCTGTAAACACAACTGAAGCCCGGCTTCAGATTTATTTACACAGGGAACATAGGGAGTTGTTTATCTAATTTTTAAATCTATGGAAAAAACATCCCAGGGCAGTGTATTTATGCCTCGAATTGAGCGCCATTTCTGTTAAAATTCAGCCAAATTTTAATTTTTCATCATGATTCAGAACTATATTTTGAGCTATATTTTTTACTATTGATACGAAAAATTGCAATTTGAAGATGTATCGAAATAAAGGAAAGGGAAAAATAGACTTTAAAAAAAAAATTGAACTTATGATTAAATATCTCTTTCTCTCTCTCTCTCTCTGGTTTTTTTTTTTTTTTTTTTTTTATTTTTTATGGCTTTCTTTAAAGTGGCAGGGTTCTCACATGTGAGCTCTTCCACTCAACCACTATAGAGAAAAAGGATAGAAAGAAGAATAAAAAATAAAAAGAAAAAAGAAAAGAAAAATTTAGTGGTGCTGCTCCAGACACAGCAGGGCGTCTGCCCTAAAACTATCGAGAGATAGCGCGTTTTTTCAATATTTTTCGATGCACCCAACTGCATTTGAAGGAAAATATTATTGACTATCCTTGCATGGAGTCAAAATTTACTACTGGCTATCGTTTTTTTAAAAACGTGCATCGATTCAAGTGACCTCTAGACCTGTGAAGAACAGGGATTTGGCCATACCTATTTAACGAAGCAAAATTCCCCCTGCAACTACCAACTGCCTATCATTTCTTTAAAAACGTGCATAGATCCGAGTGGTCTATAGACTTGTGTGAAAAACAGGGATTTGAACTTATTATAGAACTACAGTTCTATAGTAAGAAGTAAACTGGAATACGCCTCAGCTATCTGGAATCCCCAAAATATTAAAAACATAAAACCAATAGAAAACGTACAATCCAAATTTGTTAGGTACCTATTTAGAAAATTTCATGGGTTCTACCCAACCTTCCCTAACAATATCTCTGCTTCACTCATTTGCGAGCAGCTCCAACTTCATTTCCTAAAAAACCGACGAGATATAAATGCCCTTGTATACGACCTGTGTAATGGGTTAGTGCACTGTCCAAAAGCTAGAGAAGGCATAGCCTATAATGTCCCACAAATACATCTAAGATCAACAAGCAGAGAAAAAATCTTTTCCACCTAAATCCTTTAGATAAAACTGTTTACTCTCACTCAACGGTCCCACGCATTCTTAGCCTATACAACACATTTGCACAAGAACTAGATATAGGGATAAATAGACTGGCATAATTATATTAATTAATTGATCATTAATGTTATTGATTTTTATAATTTTTATATTATTTTTTTAAACATAGATATATATTTATATTTTTCCCCTTTGTAAATTTTCATGTAATTGCATCATAAATGATGCGTTTGAAAATATTTAATAAGAAAAAAAATAATCTTTAACGAAGCAAAATTCTCCACTGTCACTTTATTTTATATGATAGTCCACGGTGGGCTATCATATAAAATTTTATATGATGGTCCACGTTTAAGGGAATTAACATACCCTTAAAATACATGAATCTGTACGCGGTAAATCCTCTATAATCCATTCTAAAAACATCTCCGATGCATAAGCCAGTGTACCGAATTTGAAGTATCTAGTACTTTACACTTAAAAGGGTTCATTTTTTTTTTTTTTTTTTTTTTACATAAATCCATCCATTATCTATCTTAGGTCTGTGTAACTTAGCATTAGAGACATGTGAGCTGTGTGTTTTAAACTTCTGAAACTATCAGTTCCCAAACTATTCATTTTTATGTAATCCATCCATATTCTATCTTAGCTTGACGTTAACTAACATAAGCGACATGGGAAACAATTTTATAACCATCTCTAATACTTCACTTGTTTACCAAATTTCAAGTATCTCGCTCTTACCGTTTGATTGATACATAGTTTTTTATTACATGAACTATTCTTACCCAGATCTACAGTGCTTAACATTACTAGTTGCATTTGACCAGAACCATAACCATCATGAATATCAAGTAACTAAGATGTGTGCATGAGACTAGCATAAGAATATCTTAATATATAAATGTCAAAGTCACTGACTGACCACTGACTGATCATCGCTCTACAGCCCAAACCGTAATACCTAGGAAGCTGAAATTTGGTAGGTAGCTTTGTCTTATAGTCTAGATGTGCAATAAGACGGGATTTTTCGAAATTCCCACTACAACACCTGCCACTGGCAAAAAAAGGATTTTTTGCTTTCACGGCCATGCCTCGGCCCGCAAAGCGGGCGACAGCCCGCTTGTATTGTATAATTTAGGCCGAAAAAATTGCCCTGGAGACCGCCTGCCGACCAAGTTATTTCTTCGAATTTTAGGTTTTCTTGTCTCTAAGACCATGCGACATTATAATCAGAAATAAAAATATATATGGTAATATATATGGTATACTTTAGGCCGAAAAATTGACCCGATGACCACCGGTCGACCAAGTTATATCTATCATATTTACGTTTTCTTGTCCCTAAGACCATGCGACATCATAATCAGAAATAAAAATATAGCATCGAGGCTCTCGAAAAATTGGAAAAATATATAACTACGAGCTGGACATGAGGCTAGTATAGGAATATATGGTATACTTTAGGCCGAAAAAATTGCCCCGATGACAACCGGCCGACCAAGTTATGTCTATCATTTTTACGTTTTCTTGTCCCTAAGACCATGTGACATCATAATCAGAAATAAAAATATAGCATCGACGCTCTCGAAAAATTGGAAAAATATATAACTACGAGCTGGACATGAGGCTAGTATAGGAATATATGGTATACTTTAGGCCGAAAAATTGCCCCGATGACCACCGGCCGACCAAGTTATGTCTATCATTTTTACGTTTTTCTTGTCTCTAAGACCATGCGACATTTTTAATCAGAAATAAAAATTATAGCATCGAGGCTCTCGAAAAATTTGGAAAAATATATAACTACGAGCTGGACATGAGGCTAGTATAGGAATATATGGTAAAACTTTAGGCCGAAAAATTGCCCCGATGACCACCGGCCGACCAAGTTATATCTATGAATTTTACGTTTTCGTGTCTCTAAAACCATGTGACATTATAATCAGAAATAAAAAATATAGCATCGAGGCTCTCGAAAAATTGGAAAAATATATAACTACGAGCTAGACATGAGGCTAGTATAGGAATATATGGTATACTTTAGGCCGAAAAATTGCCCCGATGACAACCGGCCGACCAAGTTATGTCTATCATTTTTACGTTTTCTTGTCCCTAAGACCATGTGACATTCATAATCAGAAATAAAAATATAGCATCGACGCTCTCGAAAAATTATAACTACAAGCTGGACATGAGGCTAGTATAGGAATATATGGTATACCTTAGGCCGAAAAATTGCCCCGATGACCACCGGCCGACCAAGTTATATCCATCATTTTTACGTTTTCGTGTCCCTAAGACCATGCGACATTCATAATCAGAAATAAAAATATAGCATCGAGGCTCTCGAAAATTGGAAAAATATATAAAAACGAGCTGGACATGAGGCTAGTATAGGAATATATGGTATACTTTAGGCCGAAAAATTGCCCCGATGACCACCGGCCGACCAAGTTATATCTATGAATTTTACGTTTTTGTGTCTCTAAGACCATTGTGACATTATAATCAGAAATAAAAATATAGCATCGAGGCTCTCGAAAAATTGGAAAAAAATATATAACTACGAGCTGGACATGAGGCTAGTATAGGAAATATATGGGTATACTTTAGCCCGAAAAATTGCCCCGATGACCACCGGCCGGACCAAGTTATATCTATCATTTTTACGTTTTCGTGTCTCTAAGGCCATGTGACATTATAATCAGAAATAAAAATATAGCATCGAGGATCTCGAAAAATTGGAAAAATATATAACTACGAGCTGGACATGAGGCTAGTATAGGAATATATGGTATACTTTAGGCCGAAAAATTGCCCCGATGACCACCGGCCCCGACCAAGTTTATATCTATCATTTTTACGTTTTCTTGTCCCTAAGACCATGCGACATTATAATCAGAAATAAAAATATAGCATCGAGGCTCTCGAAAAATTGGAAAAAATATATAACTACGAGCTGGACATGAGGCTAGTATAGGAATATATGGTATACTTTAGGCCGAAAAATTGACCCGATGACCACCGGCCCGACCAAGTTATATCTATGAATTTTACGTTTTCGTGTCTCTAAGACCATGGACATATATAATCAGAAATAAAAATATATATGGTATATTTAGGCCGAAAAATTGACCCGATGACCACCGGCCGACCAAGTTATATCTATCATATTTACGTTTTTTGTCCCTAAGACCATGCGACATCATAATCAGAAATAAAAATATAGCATCGAGGCTCTCGAAAAATTGGAAAAATATATAACTACGAGCTGGACATGAGGCTAGTATAGGAATATATGGTATACTTTAGGCCGAAAAATTGCCCCGATGACCACCGGCCGACCAAGTTATATCTATGAATTTTACGTTTGTTCGTGTCTCTAAAACCATGTGACATTATAATCAGAAATAAAAATATAGCATCGAGGCTCTCGAAAAATTGGAAAAAATATATAACTACGAGCTAGGACATGAGGCTAGTATAGGAATATATTGGTATACTTTAGGCCGAAAAATTGCCCCGATGACCACCGGCCGACCAAGTTATGTCTATCATTTTTACGTTTTCTTGTCCCTAAGACCATGTGACATCATAATCAGAAATAAAAATATAGCATCGAGCTCTCGAAAAATTGGAAAAATATATAACTACGAGCTGGACATGAGGCTAGTATAGGAATATATGGTATACTTTAGGCCGAAAAATTGCCCCGATGACCACCGGCCGACCAAGTTATATCTATCATTTTTACGTTTTCTGTGTCCCTAAGACCATGCGACATCATAATCAGAAATAAAAATATAGCATCGAGGCTCTCGAAAAATTGGAAAAATATATATAACTACGAGCTGGACATGAGGCTAGTATAGGAATATATGGTATACTTTAGGCCGAAAAATTGCCCCGATGACCACCGGCCGACCAAGTTATATCTATCATTTTTACGTTTTCTTGTCTCTAAGGACCATGGACATTATAATCAGAAATAAAAATATAGCATCGAGGCTCTCGAAAAATTGGAAAAATATATAACTACGAGCTGGACATGAGGCTAGTATAGGAATATATGGTATACTTTAGGCCGAAAAATTGCCCCGATGACCACCGGCCGACCAAGTTATATCTATGAATTTTACGTTTTCGTGTCTCTAAAACCATGTGACATTATAATCAGAAATAAAAATATAGCATCGAGGCTCTCGAAAAATTGGAAAAATATATAACTACGAGCTAGACATGAGGCTAGTATAGGAATATATGGTATACTTTAGGCCGAAAAATTGCCCCGATGACAACCGGCCGACCAAGTTATTCTATCATTTTTAACGTTTTCTTGTCCCTAAGACCATGTGACATCATAATCAGAAATAAAAATATAGCATCGACGCTCTCGAAAAATTATAACTACAAGCTGGACATGAGGCTAGTATAGGAATATATGGTATACCTTAGGCCGAAAAATTGCCCGATGACCACCGGCCGACCAAGTTATATCATATTTTACGTTTTCGTGTCCCTAAGACCATGCGACATCATAATCAGAAATAAAAATATAGCATCGAGGCTCTCGAAAAATTGGAAAAATATATAAAAACGAGCTGGACATGAGGCTAGTATAGGAATATATGGTATACTTTAGGGGCCGAAAAATTGCCCCGATGACCACCGGCCGACCAAGTTATATCTATGAATTTTACGTTTTTGTGTCTCTAAGACCATGTGACATTATAATCAGAAATAAAAAATTTTAGCATCGAGGCTCTCGAAAAATTGGAAAAATATATAACTACGAGCTGGACATGAGGCTAGTATAGGAATATATGGTATACTTTAGCCCGAAAAATTGCCCCGATGACCACCGGCCGACCAAGTTATATCTATCATTTTTACGTTTTTGTGTCTCTAAGGCCATGTGACATTATAATCAGAAATAAAAATATAGCATCGAGGATCTCGAAAAATTGGAAAAATATATAACTACGAGCTGGACATGAGGCTAGTATAGGAATATATGGTATACTTTAGGCCGAAAAAATTGCCCCGATGACCACCGGCCGACCAAGTTATATCTATCATTTTTACGTTTTCTTGTCCCTAAGACCATGCGACATTATAATCAGAAATAAAAATATAGCATCGAGGCTCTCGAAAAATTGGAAAAAATATATAACTACGAGCTGGACATGAGGCTAGTATAGGAATATATGGTATACTTTAGGCCGAAAAATTGACCCGATGACCACCGGCCGACCAGTTATATCTATGAATTTTACGTTTTCGTGTCTCTAAGACCATGTGACATTATAATCAGAAATAAAAATATATATGGTATACTTTAGGCCGAAAAATTGACCCGATGACCACCGGTCGACCAAGTTATATCTATCATATTTACGTTTTCTTGTCCCTAAGACCATGCGACATCATAATCAGAAATAAAAATATAGCATCGAGGCTCTCGAAAAATTGGAAAAATATATAACTACGAGCTGGACATGAGGCTAGTATAGGAATATATGGTATACTTTAGGCCGAAAAATTGCCCCGATGACCACCGGCCGACCAAGTTATATCTATGAATTTTACGTTTTCGTGTCTCTAAAACCATGTGACATTATAATCAGAAATAAAAATATAGCATCGAGGCTCTCGAAAATTGGAAAAATATATAACTACGAGCTAGACATGAGGCTAGTATAGGAATATATGGTATACTTTAGGCCGAAAAATTGCCCCGATGACCACCGGCCGACCAAGTTATGTCTATCATTTTTACGTTTTCTTGTCCCTAAGACCATGTGACATCATAATCAGAAATAAAAATATAGCATCGAGGATCTCGAAAAATTGGAAAAATATATAACTACGAGCTGGACATGAGGCTAGTATAGGAATATATGGTATACTTTAGGCCGAAAAATTGCCCCGATGACCACCGGCCGACCAAGTTATATCTATCATTTTTAAGTTTTCTTGTCCCTAAGACCATGCGACATTATAATCAGAAATAAAAATATAGCATCGAGGCTCTCGAAAAATTGGAAAAATATATAACTACGAGCTGGACATGAGGCTAGTATAGGAATATATGGTATACTTTAGGCCGAAAAATTGACCCGATGACCACCGGCCGACCAAGTTATATCTATGAATTTTACGTTTTCGTGTCTCTGAGACCATGTGACATCATAATCAGAAATTAAAATATAGCATCGTGGCTCTCGAAAAATTGGAAAAATATATAACTACGAGCTGGACATGAGGCTAGTATAGGAATATATGGTATACCTTGGGTCGAAAAATTGCCCCGATGACCACCGGCCGACCAAGTTATATCTTGCATTTTTACGTTTTCTTGTCTCTAAGACCATGCGACATCATAATCAGAAATAAAAATATAGCATCGAGGCTCTCGAAAAATTGGAAAAATATATAACTACGAGCTGGACATGAGGCTAGTATAGGAATATATGGTATACTTTAGGCCGAAAAAATTGCCCCGATGACCACCGGCCGACCAAGTTATATCTATGAATTTTACGTTTTTGTGTCTCTAAGACTATGTGACATTATAATCAGAAATAAAAATATAGCATCAAGGCTCTCGAAAAATTGGAAAAATATATAACTACGAGCTGGACATGAGGCTAGTATAGGAATATATGGTATACTTTAGGCCGAAAAAATTGCCCCGATGACCACCGGCCGACCAAGTTATGTCTATCATTTTTACGTTTTCTTGTCTCTAAGACCATGCGACATTATAATCAGAAATAAAAATATGCATCGAGGCTCTCGAAAAATTGGAAAAATATATAAACTACGAGCTGGACATGAGGCTAGTATAGGAATATATGGTATACTTTAGGCCGAAAAATTGCCCCGATGACCACCGGCCGACCAAGTTATATCTATGAATTTTACGTTTTCGTGTCTCTAAAACCATGTGACATTATAATCAGAAATAAAAATATAGCATCGAGGCTCTCGAAAAATTGGAAAAATATATAACTACGAGCTAGACATGAGGCTAGTATAGGAATATATGGTATACTTTAGGCCGAAAAATTGCCCCGATGACAACCGGCCGACCAAGTTATGTCTATCATTTTTACGTTTTCTTGTCCCTAAGACCATGTGACATCATAATCAGAAATAAAAATATAGCATCGACGCTCTCGAAAAATTATAACTACAAGCTGGACATGAGGCTAGTATAGGAATATATGGTATACCTTAGGCCGAAAAATTGCCCCGATGACCACCGGCCGACCAAGTTATATCCATCATTTTTACGTTTTCGTGTCCCTAAGACCATGCGACATCATAATCAGAAATAAAAATATAGCATCGAGGCTCTCGAAAAATTGGAAAAATATATAACTACGAGCTGGACATGAGGCTAGTATAGGAATATATGGTATACTTTAGGCCGAAAAATTGCCCCGATGACCACCGGCCGACCAAGTTATATCTATGAATTTTACGTTTTTGTGTCTCTAAGACCATGTGACATTATAATCAGAAATAAAAATATAGCATCGAGGCTCTCGAAAAATTGGAAAAATATATAA
The DNA here is from genome assembly GCA_024516035.1 of Bactericera cockerelli. Classification (NCBI taxonomy): domain Eukaryota; kingdom Metazoa; phylum Arthropoda; class Insecta; order Hemiptera; family Triozidae; genus Bactericera; species Bactericera cockerelli. Next base: position 64,151 of record JAMCCL010000101.1, read on the forward strand.
CTACGAGCTGGACATGAGGCTAGTATAGGAATATATGGTATACTTTAGCCCGAAAAATTGCCCCGATGACCACCGGCCGACCAAGTTATATCTATCATTTTTACGTTTTTCGTGTCTCTAAGGCCATGTGACATTATAATCAGAAATAAAAATATAGCATCGAGGATCTCGAAAAATTGGAAAAATATATAACTACGAGCTGGACATGAGGCTAGTATAGGAATATATGGTATACTTTAGGCCGAAAAAATTGCCCCGATGACCACCGGCCGACCAAGTTATATCTATGAATTTTACGTTTTTGTGTCTCTAAGACCATGTGACATTATAATCAGAAATAAAAATATAGCATCGAGGCTCTCGAAAAATACGAGCTGGACATATGAGGCTAGTATAGGAATTTATATTATGGTATAGTTTAGGCCAAAAAATTGCCTTGATGAACACCGGCCGACCAAGTTATTTCTACGACATTTACTTAAAATAGTTTAAAGGCGATATGATTTTAATAAAAAAAAATAAAAAAATCGAATACCAAAAACAAAACTTTGTGTCATCAGGATCAATTGCAGTAGATAATGAAATTATGATAACCTAATGCGTTAGTGTCTAGGACAAAAGCTCGTTACAAATGACGGGCGAAATAAGAAATATTTTAAAGGAAGAAAAAATGGCAGTAAATAGTTCATGGGATGGGAAAAAGGGATTTTTTAATGAGTATTAAAAATAAAATAATCGTGGGATTTTTTCCTAACGAATGTTTATGGTCTTTTGTTGAACCCTGTTGAAAATTCAAATTCGTTGCTACAAATCGTTGTTTATTTCTATAGAGTTGTAATGTTTACTTTTTTCGATTTTGATTACAATCCCTTATCTTTGACAGTGTTGTCAAATTTTATTTTATGACCACAGATTTTTATAGAAATATGTCAATACAAAATTTTGTATTTAAATAATAAGTAACAATCATAAAAGTAGGTACCTAACCATTTAAATTAGGTACCCTAATTGTTAAAATTACATTTGCAATAATTGTTACAAGTACCTAGAAGTAATTCATTGATTTCATCTTCTTCTGAACATTATATAACCAACGAAAATATTCTAACCGTATGTCACCGTCTTACCTACCCAACTCCACTAACTTGTAAGTTCTCCCACAGACTCCCACTAGATGACTCTACTCTGCTTGGTAATGAACGTTGAGCGGGAAAATGGCATAGGTACATAATTATTATTTTCTATTTTCCTTACTTACCAACTTACCTTTCAATTTTCAATACTGCATAATATGCATACTACTTTCCTGTTTCCTATTGAGAAGGGAGCAGTAGAGTCAAGAGTCCGTTATCCGTTACTCTAGCATTCTTTTTCTATTTGAAATTTTAACAATACGTATTCACCTAGGTATAGTTAAATTTATTGTATTTAAATACAAGTTATACAAGCTGGATCTGTAAAAAATATATCAAACGAATCAAACTCTAATCACAAAAAAAAATATTTCCATCTTCATTTGGGACTTTCCAGAATTTCAAAATTTTCCCTATGACTGGCGTGGCGTCCAATTTAATGCATCAAATCTTTGCTTATTTCACAAAATTTCAGTTATTTTGTAAGTGTTAGGCACCGTTCTATAGCATTATAATAATATAGCCCTCTGTCACCCCTATGGAGCATGGGCCTCCCCCTATGAGGGGGGTATTGGTATTTGGTATTATACCTATATGTTTTCATACAGTGTTTCTACTTTCTGTGTTATATGTTTGTTTCGTTAAAAAATATGTTATCAGTTCCTTATATTGGGGAGATCCCCTAGTTTTTTTTTTTTTTTTTTTTTTTTTTTTTTTTTTTTTTCGTTTATTTATTATTATTTTACCTATTCTATTTTTTTTTTTTTTTTTTTTTTTTTTTTTTTTATTGTTTCAGAATTTGGTTGCAGATATGTTTCCATGTTGTTCTGTCTTTCGCTAGACTGCACCAATTAGGACCAACTTTTTTATTGATTTCATCACGCCATCTTTTAAACTGTTTACCTCTGTTCCTTTTCTGGTTTAGGGGGGTCCATTCAGTTGTTATTTTTGCCCACTTCTCATTGTCAGATCTCATGACGTGACCAGCCCATTTCAATTTGAGTGTTTTTACTGTCTTTTCGATTCTTTTGGCCTTCATTTTCTCATTCACTATTTGGTTCCTTACTCTTTCCTCCTTTTTTATTCCCAACATGCTTCTTTGCATTTTATTTTGTGTGCATGCAAGTCTTTCTTCCAAGCTGCGGGTCAGAGCCCAGGTTTGGCAGCCATATGTAAGGGATGGAAGAACACATTTCTCAAGTACGTCTGCCTTAATTTTGATGGAGAAATTTCCTTTCATAATTTTTGCCAGGGACCAATATTTTTTCCAACCTAGGGTGATTCTCCTATGTAGTTCTATAGCATTAGCGATCAGTGAATAAAATAAACGGTTCACTCGTATGTTCTACCCTAGATCAGCTCTGTTAACACAATTTGACACAACAGATGCATTTTGCATCCCAAAGAGTTAGGTATAAGTAAGGATCTACCTCTTTGCATCCACAAATCGCCACCGTTATCTTTTCAAAATTTCATACAAAACATTTTTGCGGTTTGCCAACCAAATTCAACTCAGAATAGAATATATTTTTCTTTCAATTTCTACTAGGTATTTTGGATTATGAGTAAATCAAATTATATTTGTGCTACATTCGATCAACCTGAAAACCACCAACTAAGGTGAGAGATGTACAAATTTAATTATAATCATTGTTTAAACCGCTTACAAAAAATTAATTTAAGGAATCTGCCTAGTATTTAACTGCTAAAGTAGAAGACACTTTAAATTAAATAGTTCTCGTGAACTTTGGCAACATCCCGCGAGGTTAGTGCTGACATTCCTCCATGGTACTGACTTGGTTGTGATGGTGATTCTTCACAGATTAACCCGTCCCAGCAGCTCAGTGGTCAAGGCGTCTGTCGGACTGGTAATGATAGTATAGAGGTCAACGGTTCGAAACCTGGCCGGAACATGACAATTAAGTCATCCTCCCATTGGGATTTTGAGTATTGACCACATTATTGTTGGACTTACAGCTGGAATAATGGTACTTATTTTTCCTAGTTGGGTAATTTACGACAGTATTATTTTGCGTCTTGCTTTGTGAATTTCCAGCAAATGTAATGGAGAGTCCTTATAACGCTGGTCTCGAATGACGTTTGATATGAAAGGAGCCTAAAGCAAAAAAAAAAAATGTAGTTGCGATGAATACTTACGGCCTGCCTATTGCCTAGCAAAACATGTTGTATAGTTTTTTCCTCTTAAAATCTCAAACACGAACTTTCAGGGTGATCAAGCTGATTGAAGATGTTATACTTAAAGTTGTAACTGATGTATCTGAAAACGTACCGCCTCAATTGACGATTAGAAGTACCTCACGATGGGAGAACATCATCTTTGAAGAGAGGTGAGTTCGAAGATTTATAAAAAAACATGTTTCAAAACTTGATCCGTTGATTTTTTCCCGGTCATGAATATTATGGCTTCATTTTATAGCTATAGATTATATCTATCATATTTGTGTTTATCACAATTATAATAAATAATAACACTACTACTGAAATTTGAATGACTAAAATTTTGAAATACTCGAAACTTGAATTACCGACCTCCAGGTTATAAGTCCACAGTCTTATTGATCGTGGCACTGAGGTCGGTGCATGATTTTATAACTACCTAAAAGAAAGAGATCAAAGTGATATGCTTGCCAGAGTCGATGGCGCGTTGAAATCACCGGTTCTCGTAGGATTACCGAATGAACGCATTCCGGCCAAATCCAGGCTGGGTGAGGTTAATGTGGATAGCAGAATTGTGAGTTTCCTGTGAATGGAGGCTAACACCCCCTTCACGATATGACCATGCAGTCAAAAGTGAGGTTAAACCCAAATTAAAAAAGAGGAAGAAGAAAAAAAGTGATTTGCTTTCCTATCCCAGGAATGACTTAAAGAAAAAAGGAGATGCCTTTGAAACAACTGTTAACTTTTCCGTTCAGAGGAGTCGAAAAAAATTCGTGATCATTATTCACTTATTGTCAAAAATACACAGACTTCTGACCAATGAGAGCACTTGTACAAAAAGGTAAGTAAGTTATGCAACCTGAAAATAAATATAATGCTAGTCCTGATCCTGATCTAATTAATACTTTAAAATAAATCAATTCACTGTGCTTTCATTAGGTGGAGACTTAGGGCACAATAATAAATTTAATAGTTTATAAATTTAATCAAACTAGAGTATTTATTTTGCGCAGGTATCGTTTTAAATTGAGAAGATTAAGATCTGACTCGAACTTCGAATTCTGTGCAGGTATATAGGCATAGGTACTTTTACCTACCCTTGGCACGAAAGTTAAGTAGACTATACGTTTTATGGACGCCTATCACAGGTCGTAATTATGCAATGTGTAGTATTTCCGAAAAACGGATGCTAAACGAGTTCGATTTAGGTATATTTTTAAATCTCAGAAAAAACTTAGCAATACGATAATTTGTTTTTGATGACTCATTAATTGACAATCTATTCATGAGATACAGCTGATATGAGTCCGCCCAGCTTCTTATGATGTGCATAGTTTTACGTACCATTGTACAAGTCCATCTAGAAAAAACAATGTACTATTACTATTACAGATGAGATTCCAGAAAGCACTCATAATACCCAAATATCCGACACACAACCAGAGTCCTTTGGTTAATTTAAATTTTTAAGTATAAATATCACAGTAAATATTTGAATTGAATTTAAATTAAATAACCAATCAGAGGGCCCTGTGTGACGGTTGAAAGGGAGATTTGGGGATTATGAGAGTGAGAAAGCGTTTAGGAATGAGACCCTGATACCAAAGTACTGCTCATCTGTCCTATAATTTTTAGAATTTATATGCTGACCACTTGGAAAACCGTCAGAATTCTTCAGAAGATTCGTCAGTCTAAAATCTACGCCCGTAAGACACTCCTAGTTTTCTCTCATTTATTTCTTTCCGTGTTTTTTTATTTATTATTATTTATGTTTCCACCCCAGGGAGCTCTACTACCAGAACGTCTCCCTGTTCAGGAGCCAGGCGGCGGTGGACAGTGCCATCAACTTCATCAGCAACCTCCTTGATGTGCCTCCCTGGGAGCTGAATGTGGCCTCTTCGGGCAAGGGGTTGGCTGCAGGACCCATGACCCTCTCACTCGCCAACAGAGAACTCATCAAGTACGATGTTGGCGGAGGTGAGACAGAGACACAGACAAAGACAGTCTATGGTGAAAATATTAATAACGAGATCTTTAGGTAATGGGAACATAATTAAAATAGGTGTTTAAAATAAATTGCTTGTGCTGCTCTAATTTACATTTTTAGATGCATCTAATAATAGTATGTTATTATTATTATTTTATTTTTTGTGAGGATAGAAAAATCTTCCAAAGACACCCAGCCACCTCATTCCCTGGGGTGTCGGATTTTTACCCACTAAAAACCTATCTTCCGAAGACGTAGGAGATCCCGGAACCGTGTGATACATTACTTCGGGATCTCTACGATTTGGGCTCTCAGCTATTCATATTTCACATCAAAATCCGATACACATCATCTATAGTTATTAGACAAATTATTCAACATTTTTACATTTGGATTTTTTTGAATTTTTTAATACATTTTGTTCCAGGAGTAATGTTGCCTCAGAATATTTCCGACATTCGGGAGATTCAAACCCGAGGTAAATACGTGCTCATAGTAGAGAAAGATGCGGCTTTCCAGAAACTTCTGGATGAGAACATCTTGAAGCGACAACCGGACTGTGTTCTAATCACGGTATTAAAACCAACTATTTAAATTAAAAAGTATCAAATCTCCTTGACAATAATAGATAAAAGCATGTAATTTCTTTTGATAGGGTTTTGAGGTTCTGTGAATTACTCTAATAATTTATATTATTTAAAGGGAGTCTCTTCTTGCAGTCATTCCAATGTACTGGCGTCCTAAGTTAGAACTATTGCACCCTACTTTAATAATAATTAGCCTGGGTAACTATAGAAAAATCTATGACATCTTCACTGCAATAGATCATATTGATAAATTTAAAAAAAGGGTCCTACTTTAATAATAATTAGCCTGAGTAACTATAGAAATACTATGACATTTTCACTGCAATATATCATAATGATAAATTTAAAAAATAGGGTCCTGAATTTTTTAATGTAAAGTGTTTTGTATCTGGATTCAATTATTATTTGTTTCTATTCATATGCATGACACTCATGTCTTGGTTTTCCAGAGCAAAGGATTCCCAGACGTGAACACAAGACTGTTCCTGCGGAGGCTCACTGATCTCCTGGATATTCCATTGTACGCCTTGGTAGATGCTGACCCCTATGGCATTGAAATCATGTGCGTGTATAGATTTGGTTCACTGGTGAGTAAAATATTTCAGTCTAATAGAGTTTCAGGTTTTTCCTGTACTTTATTCGATTTCCCAAATGGAAGAGAGAATAACTTGTCATGTCCCGGCTGGGTTTGGAACCCGCGACCTCTGGATTACCAGACCGCCACTGGGCGACAGGGACAAACCATATATTATTTTGATTTAAAAAAGTTTTCATCTCTAAAAAGCTGTCTTTCTCCTTTTCTATCCATTTTCATTCCGCGTGTTAGAATGCTAATGACTCACTTGTCGTCAGTCCCTCCATCCAACCGAAAAAATCCTCCGGTTTTATTTCTCTTCCAGGCTCTCTCCCCTCAAGCTTCGACACTGGCCTGTCCGGAGATCAAATGGCTCGGCGTTCACCCCACAGATATCCGCCACTGGTCCATCCCCACCCTCCCCATGACGGAAAGGGATGTGGCCAAGCTGCAACACCTCCTCACTCGGCCCTTCATCCTCTCCAACAGGAGGTTACTCAAGGAGGTGGGCAAAGTAAAGATCAAGTCAAATATTAACTTGAAAGTTACAAAATGTATACATATTTTTTACTGACCATCAGATCAATTCAGCGTAGCAGATTCCTAAGGGTTTAATGTTTAAGGGAAAGATCAATTAACTAGAAAGTTATAAAATGTATGAATATTTTTTAATGACCATCAGATCAATTCAGCATAGCAGTTTCCCAAGGGTTTACTGGTTTAAAAAGAAGTCCTCACGATGGTTGATCACACATAGAAATATGTGGTTAAGAACGAGCCAACTTTGAAAGAAAGTTGGCTGGAGACCATCATTCCCCCCTCGAGCTGTAGCCAAGCTGGCTACAACATCAACTACAAGATACGAACGAGTTTTTCAAAATGTTGAGAAAAAACATGATGTTCTATTTAGATATTGAAAGCTAGGGGTCTTTGTTTTGTGTAAATTTAAAATAATTATTTTTCTTCTCACTATATTCTGTTTGTTTCAGTTGAGGTTCCTGTTGAAATTGGGACAAAAAGCTGAAATTGAAGGTGTTTATCAATTCTCGCCCAATTTCTTGACAGAATATTTTATTCCTCGGAAGATTGCAGGGAATCAGCTTTACTAAGAAGTAACCTCAATATTAAGTTACCTAGTTTAACATGTTGATTTAATAGGTCATTAGATGAAATATTGATAGTATAATTAAAGAGAGTACTTTCAATTTTTAAAGAGAGTACTTTCAAAAAGTCTGACTGAAATTAGAAATGAAAAAATAAGCAACTCGCATTTTTAATGTATGTAGATGAGCTATAATATTTCATAGATAAATCAATTTGTAAATCAATATATTGAACACAATTATTAATGAACAAAAAATAAAATTATGATAGTTGATTTATGTACTCGTTGAATTTCTCTCTTGCATTTACTAAATGCTGATTCTAACTTTCATAGAAATGGACAAGTCACTAAGATGTTTAAGTTAGTGCCACATTATCTTTGTGCTTTATCCCTTGACATCTAGACCATATCTATGTCGAAATAAAGATACGCTATAAAGTCAAGTTAATTGTGATGTCTAAAATTTAAGAACATAAATGTGAACGCTTGTCAATGGGTGAGCTAAATAGTCTGACTGGACTAAGAACTGGACTAAACGATTTGAACGGAGGATCGGACTAAGAAAAAACTACTGGAAAATGACGGACACAAAGATAAAGAGGGCAAACTTTGTGTGGGGAATTAAAGCGTCAATTAAATCGGATCAAGTGTTATACATTAGTCTGAGAGCTCAAGTTTGCGAAATAGCAAATTTTTGACGCTTTTGAAAAACAACAAAGCCTGTAAGAGAGTTCGAAGAAAAGGAAGGTATGAATCGTAACTTCAGTTCAAAATTTTGATACTGAAGAAAGACTATGGGAGTTAAAAGTTTTGTATGTATTATTTTAGGAACTTTGGATACATTTCAGGTAGATGAGTTAGGAGGGGTTGTTGTGAAGGTAGCATTAGTTTTCAACAAAAGAAATTTCCGTTTCAATTTTTTTCTTTTTAATTTCTGTGTCACTATCACATCTGTGAGCTAGAAAGATCTTTTGTTGAAATTCTAATTGAAATCTGAGTGCTTACGAGGAACAGATTTTGAGACCGACCTTGCAGATAGGTATCAAAAGCTTTATCTCATAAGCTGTGCAGGAAACGGAAAATGGAGAAGATTTATTGAGAAATCTCCCTCGGGAATGGTGAAGTCCAAATGAATAATCCAGCTCACCAAAAGTCAGACTCCTTTAGTAGTTTCTCTGACAAGTTTTTGCTAACTAAAACTGCAGAAGAACTAAAATTAAATAACGAAAAAGATTTATACAAATGTATAAAATATAAATAAATATAACAAATAATACTTTACATAACACTCTTGTTAATTCTGTGTGTTATTTTTGAGCGTGCTGTATTGTCATTCCACTATAATGCTACTAGCACTTCATGAATATTTTTGGTTCTAAGTTTTATTATTGAGTAAAATTGTTCATACTATAGTATGTTCTAATGAGTATGGTGTAAGTAAAGCGTTCTTTTATCTAAAAATCTGTTGGTAAAAACATTATTAGTTATCTACATCATAGAAACAAATAAAAATCAATATTATCAAGCAATTATATAGTCATATCCAAAAAAGGCCAGTGAATTTTAAAAGTTATGTCCCAAACAAAACTTTCAATATATCTTAAAATATCTACAAGCTAATAAAATCGTATATATATAAATTCGGATTTCAATTTTGGACCCTGACAATAACAGTAAAATTAAAACACACACAAACACAATTTTGGATATACAAATTAGAATACCAGTATTAGTTTTCTAAAGTTCGATTTACAATTCCACGAAAAACCTATTAGTTGAAAGCTCTGAGGTAAAATTTCCAATAGATAATTTTAGCAATTGTTCTCTCATATTAAAATACATGAGGTGTCAACAACCAAGTTAAATAAATAAATTCCGACAACATTTCAGCCCAACGTCTATTTCTAATTATCACCACTAACACACGCAGGACCACTCCAAATAACTTTTACGAAACAAATACTGGGTTAAAAATTAAATTTTTAGAAATTATAAAATTCAAGAAATCAAATATTTGAAAAGAACGCAGTAGTGAGATATCTACTTGGTGTTGACCAGGTTGAGGAACTCCTCACGAGTCTTGGGGTCGTCCCGGAACTGTCCCAGCATGGTGGAGGTCACGGTCTTACTGTTGATCTTCTGGACACCACGCATCACCATGCACATGTGACTGGAAACACAAGGAACAACACATTAACATCTCTTTTCTGAGTGACAGCATTCATCTTTAATGTCGGCAACATGACACTAAACATTGACACAGAACTGAGTCCTACTTGGAAAAATACAAGGTTGGAAAGAAAATACTTTCTCCAAATGCCTGTTATGAAAGGTAAAAGAAACTGATTCGGCACCTAGAATCTTATTGAGAACAAAACAGTGATTTTTCACTGCTTTAAATTTGATTTCTGCTCTAGTTAAATTAATTAAATACATCCCAGACAGCACAGTCAACTGGATGTATACCATACTGTTAGGTGGAAAAAGTCTACTTGCCCACCTGGAAATCAGCTGGAGATTTCCACCTTCCACCTGACCTCCACCTGGAAATCAACTGGAAATGAACTGGAAAGTAACCCAACTTTTAACTGGAAGTCAGTTGCCCAAAGTCAACTGGATTTGTTCCACTTATTTCCAGCTACTTATAGCGCTCTCTAGTGGATGGGTAGTAACTCACTACCACAATGTTGACATACCTATTTACCTATACTGTACATTATACTACATAATAATCAAATGCTACGCTCTTGGTTTTGAGGTCGTGGGTTCGAATCCCATTATATGCATTTTTTTTGCAAATAATAATAATAATAATAGTAATAAAAATCTAGAAACAAATGTATATTAGGCATAAATTCAATTTCAGTTATTTAATTTAGAGGCCATACATTCAAATCTCATGAAGAATATTTTTTTTGTATAAAAATAAAGTAATAAATTTTAAATAGGTTTTTTTAACACATTCACACACACAAATTTGGGTATAATTTTTTTTTTATAGAAATTTGGAAAGAAAAAGAAAATAACTAATCTGTTTTAAACAACACAATTCAAATAAGACTCTTTAACATGATTATATTTTACAATAAGAGTGTTTATTATTAATAAAAAAATTGTCACAAAAGTGTAAAATGCACTATTAAATTTCCACCATGTCACAAGACCTTGTACCAATGTATCACAAGTACTTCCTAAGTAGGTATAATAATACTATATATAATACTCAAAGTTGTGCATGTCTGGCTGACTATGTCCTCTTGGGGTTACAATACGAAACGGTACTTTCACTGAGAGTTCACCCCCCCTAAGCCACCTTCAACATACTAGAAAATTATCAAAATAAAAATATGTAATACAATTTTCAAGTGCACTGGTAATCAAGTGGTTAACGTGCTAGTCAGATAATCCACTTAGCGTAGGGTTCCGTTGTTTCAATTTTTTCCTCATTATGGTTGTGACCACATAATAATAAGACTCTGAGGGTTAGGTGGTAGAAAATGCTTTGAGCATAACCTGACCTGGTGGTTACCTTCCAATTAAAAATGTTATTATTATTTTCATTAGGACACCGGCCATGAGAAAAAACCTTAATGGTGACAAAATGCCAGGTTTTAGCTAGTATAGAAATAAAATAATGATATCCAATTATAAAATATGCTCATACCATGTACATAATCACAATAAAATAATAATACTATGTAAATGAAAATATATTTCTTCAGTGAAACCAAAAATAACAAAGAAATAAACTAATAGCCAGCAGAAAATGATGATGAGGCATTGAATACACCAGTTTTTATGAAATAGTCAAAGTTAAGCAATGTCTAACGTGGTGGAACATGGATTAGTGAATGTTATTATGTATTTGTAATCCTTCATGACAATTTACATACTTCTGTCGCTAATTAGAATTGCTGGGTTGTTTGCTTTGAGAATTATTACCAAAAAAGCATTGTTATACTTAAATTAAAACAAAATTGACTTAATTGTTAAGACTAGTGAAATTATAAAACACAATAGTGTGGAACACTTTTTTTTAATAGATATAAAATGAACACAAAATTTGAGGGGCTTCATAGTAATAAGGTGGTTTAGAAAGCTGAATAGTTAATATTATTATTAGAGACAGTGCACAGAAGATTGGCTAATTAATTTTGAGTCAAATAATCAGGAAGCATGTAAAAAAGTATACACTACATCATCTTTTTAGTGTGGCAGAAGCACGTATGAGTGAAAAATTCATTTTATAATAAAATATTATGTATTGCATATCTAAATAAAATCCACAGAATGAAAATTTTCATTATCTAGCACCATACATCCGCTGTTTCCTTGCTTGACCCAGGACCTTTTTTAAGGTACAATTCCAAGTGAATTGATGGTGTTGAACCCCTGTGCTAGTTTGACTGTCCAGTGTCCAGGAACAGTAGAGTGCAGAAAGTTCATTATTGTCCAAGTGCATGGAGTATTGTCCAATGAAGAATGTTATCCATTTTTAACTTTTTGTTGTCCTTTCCTTTTCTTCTGTCACGATTCACGATTTAGAATTTTAGACAAACCAAAGAACTCCTTCTGTGACATCTCAAAATCAAATATGGAGTTCAGTAAGAATTAACACTTTCTCGAAATCAAATTTGAAGTTCAGTTAGAATTAACACTTGCAGTAGTTATAAAAATGTTCAAAAACTAATTGAAATAGGTACCAATTATAAAAAGAATTAAAACAACTCACAATAATCGAGAATCACAAAAACGGAATTTCTCTAAAAAATTATTCAAAGATTAAAGATGGCGAATGCAACAAGAACACTCTCGGTAAAGTTCGTGTGAAACCCGAATCTATCCGAGAGCGCGTTTTAACTGAACTGGAGAAATGTGGAGCATCTCCAGCTGACTGGTCAACTGACTAAATTCTATTTATGTCCTAGCTGGAGAGATTCGTTATACTTCCAGCTGACTGCCCAGGTGACTGAGTCTAGATGGATTTTTGTTGGAAATATCCAGGTGGCTGGTCAACTGATTTAATCCATAATGGAAAAATCCAGCTGTCGGGACAGCTGGAGGTCCAGTTGACTTTATACACCTGGATATTTCCACCTTATATCCAGACTGGAAGTCACCTGCCGTGCTGTCTGGGATATCTATAACAAATTTTTATCCCTAACAAGCTATGACATTAAGGGTTGGAAGTTCTATAAAAAAGACCAATTTATTGTATTTAAATCATACTAAAACCAGAATTCATAACCCTTCCTTGGGAAAAAAATATTAGTTTTGTAGATATCTAGTAGATACTAGGACAGCGCAAACAATCTATCCATTATTCCATTGGGTGGGATCTGACTGGAAAATCAAGGGAAAGCTACTCACACTCCCTCCACCACAACAGCCACTCCGGCGGGCTCCACAGCCTTGGTGACGGCGATAGCGATCTGCTTGGTCAGTCTCTCCTGAACCTGCAGCCGTCTACTGTAGATCTCCACGATACGAGCCAGCTTGCTCAGACCCAGGATCTTCTTGCAGGGCAGATATCCGATGGACACCTGTGAATCAAACCATAGAGATGTAGAGTACAAGGATAATTAAAAATTATCATGTTTCTAACGATAGTTTTGCAAAGACTAGAAACAAAAGAGGCGTGCAATTCACATTTTTTACTCCATTGGTACTTTTAACTGATAGATCCTCACCCTGAAAGCTTTTGTTCTTGTACCTATAATCTCGACTTAGTTTTAGAAGCCAAAGGTTTCACATCGGGCCCAGGTGCTGAATCTCAATTTAAAAGGTGGGTAAATTAAAAAAATTGAGTTGACAACTTCGTATGATAGGTACAATGTGATGCCAACTTATGGCCGGGGCAAAGTAGAAAGTACTTGCCCCTTTGAAGCCGACCAGTAGCTTGATCGTTTAGACGGTGGACTTGTAACCTGGAGGTCGGTGATTCGGGTTCTAAGTTCGATAAAACATTAGTGTGAGTTTGTGTAATTGTAACATCACGATAGTGATTAACACATATATGATAACTTTTTACTTGTCCCTTGGAGCTATTAGCCAGCACAAGTATTGCGACCCGGCCAGAAGGCACCTACGTAGAATAAATTTAATAATGGACTAAGTGAATTAGATTTTTTTTTTAGTTAATAAGAAATGTTTTATTTAGTTTTATTAAATATAAAAAACTTGTCCCAGGGACCGTCCTTCCGGAAGGGAACCGAGGATGCAATGCAATTAGAAATAGTACAAACCTTGCCGTAGAAAGGAACCAGATGATGCTCGCACATGGAGAACATCTCGATATCTTTGACCACAACCATCTCATCGTGGTCCTCATCAAACACGGCGTCATTCAGGACCTCTGTGGACACAAGGAACAAGGTGATGTTAATACATTTTCTTAGTAAATACTGAATGGTTACAAAACTTTCAAGTTACAATACTTTGAAGAAGGCAGGAATAAAATAAAACAATTTATGCCAGCGTCGATGGCATGTTGAATACACCGGTTCCCTTCAGAACACCGAAGTTAAGCGACATCCAGCGAGGTTAAGACTTGGATGGGTGACCATTCAAATTCTAATTCTCGTGACGCTGGCTTTTCCCGGCCCCACTCAGGCTGGGTGAGGTCAATGTGAGTAGCAGGTTTGTGAGTTTCCTGCGAATGGAGGGTAAAACCCCCGTCGTGATATGACCATGGCAGTTGAAAGCGACGTTAAAACCCCACTTAAAAAAAAAAAAAAAAAAAAAAAAAAAACAATTTATTAATCCTTAGAGTTGCGAAAGTACTTTGTCTGTGGCTGAAGTCCTCTTTTCTGTGTCTAACCGTCCAACCAGAACTAATAATACCTGCCAAAGACGCTTGATATGAACTATTAAGAAGATTATATTTTATACACGTCTGTACATAATTATGGACTAATGCGACTGTAGATTGAATGAACTCGAAGTCAATTTAATATCATTTCCCAAGGCAATAGTTATTCTGATTATAAAATAGTGAGTTCCTACTAAGAAGTGAGAAATCTGAAATAGGTACGTCTGTAAGAAGAGGATCTAAGTAAGTACTCCAAGTAGAGAATAGCATTTGCCTTCCTTCATTACTTTTATTTCCTTCCTGAAGAGGAGCTTATCTTCATCTTTCCGTTCTATGAGGCTTAGGAATATATCACCGAGTAGAAGAGAAAATAAGGTAATGTAGTGGACCCGGTAATGGAACTTTCGAGTAAAGAGATGGAATATACAGAGTGGTCCTTAGTCGACCGAAACGATGAAAAAAAATAAATATATACCTACAGAGTAAGTTTGACTGAAAGTGATGTAGACTGTGAACCTAGTAGCGACAGATGTTGGAATAGTGGTACTTCTATCTTAAGTGAAAAAATTAAAAGCTGCAAAATACAAATTCAGTGTAAACTTGCAATCACAAGTTTATTACATTTGCAATGTAATGAACTTTTTGTAAAGCAGCTCTTCGATAATTTGATCGATATATCAAATTTTATGATAATATTATGCTGAGAACTCCAAAGAAACAAAAAGCATTCGCAGTTATACAACCCTGACTGAAAGAGTAATTATATAATGTAGAAGAAAAGAAGAACTTGAAAATGGGTGAGATAGATGGATGGGGAAAGAGAGAAAGAGCTTTCTCTTTTGGGAAGAAGGAAGATACGGAGGAATCAAATTATACTTTGAAATTTCCTGAAAAAAGCTTTTTCTAACCTTAGTGTTCAAAAGTCAGGTCCCTCTTGTATGGGTATTAGTTGAGCTTTAACTTATTTACTTATTTCCCGAACATTACCGTGGGTCTAACTTTCTTTACCAAAGTATGGTCGTGTCGGAAAATACTGCCATACACTTTTAAAGTTATATTTTAGACTTTTAGAGGGTTTGATTTAGAAAAATAAACTAAGATCAGATAAACTCCTGACGTATGAATTTATTCGTAGATACTAGGTAGGTAGTACACACAGATTTCTGCTTTCTAAATAGAATCGAAGAAATTCTTGTACAATTTAACATCTAAATTCTTGTAATTACGCAAGAACAAATACTGGTACAATAAAAGTTGCGTTGACTCATTAAAGGTCAATGGAGGAAGTAAAAATTATATGCTTCAGGTCTGCCAGTCCTCGCTTTCAACCCGCAGTAAATGTGAGTGACATTTGATTCATGCACCCATGTCAAAGCGAAGAGTGATGATGTGATGAATAAAGTTCGTACTTGTTGCATAACAGAAAACTGAAACGTTTCCATGGTGATCGCCTCAGTCGATAAACAGACTGCAATTGAAACGCTTTTTTTATCAAGACTTTCCACTGACTGTGATTATATCACACCTTGCTCTTTCTGAAATCTATGAAGCAGGTACCTACATTCATAGGTTGGGCTTGGAAATTTTTCGTCAAAGTGGTTACATAAAATTAATGTGCGCTTAGAGGTAGGGCATGGAATTTTTTTTGCGAAATTTTCAGAGAAAAATCTACAGGAAATCCCCGCGTTGTTTCGAACTATCACCACACATCAAGATCGGTTGAATGACTAATCAGATACTTTCAGTCCGTTTATATCAGATATATCTATGAGTTCAGGTATATCAATCACTATAGGTTAAATTCTCTTTTATAAATTTCATATTGCTATACATTTTGTTTAATTTTGCGCTTATTTTACGATTAAATTTCATGAATTTGTTACAGAGTATGACGAACCCTCAAATTTCAAGTATGTTTTGCAAATTCCTCTCTGGTAATTTGAGTTATTATGTACTGATAATATGTCAGTATGGAATAAAATTGTTCAACCGGCTCATAAAAAATGTTTTATTGGATCATCAAATTTGACCATCATTGGTGGAACCTCGCAAAAGTTGCAGATAGATTGAATGTCCAAATGGCGGATTTCTTCTCCTAGCATCCCAGGGCAGTAGCGCAGGTATGACCGGTCTACCTCGGCTTGGACTACCTTGCTCCGAGCTCTTGACACTTCACGTTAGAACAAATCTTTTGGGTTGAGGTCAGTGGCGTGAATAGACAATACGATCGATATGGTGTATGAAGGACTTGAACTTTATGGAATATTAATTAACGAGTTACTGAGTCTGCGGGAGATCTCACCTTACACTGTCGACCTGAGTACCAGTAGGTTAGAGCAGGGGCACTTTGGAACATTGGTTGACATCATATCGGGTGAGAGTTAGTATAAGTTGGAAATTTGTTTTGACTGTCACCTCGGGACATGCTTTGATGAATAGGATGGCAAACGGTATTTTCAGTAGTAACTCGTCAAGGATTGTTATTGAGAATAAACAATAGGATTGATAAATTATTGGGTGAAGAGAGGTATTGACAACAAAGACACTCAAGCATATTTCATTGAAGTGAATAGTACTGATGACATAATTCACATAATGGATTAATGGACAATTAGACAAATAATTAAGGTTCCATTATCAAGTGTCTTTTGGGATAGGGTTACTTAATATGGACGAAAACATGCCTTGGGTGTAAGATAATTTCAGGTAAATTGCAACACGTGTACTGAAGCTACTGAAATATTTTTTTGCTAAACTGCAAAGAAGATGGCTTCTCGGAAATCGTCATGACTTACCCTCCAGTGTCTGGTCGTATCCCTTGGTGAAGAAGAGCATGGCTTTGGCAGCTCTCTCAGGGGTCTTGAGCAGTCCCTGTCTGTCTGGGTTCTCTCCTAGAGCTCCCAGCATCTGCCTGTAGGAGGAGGCCATCTCCGGGAGCAGAGCCTCTCTGGTGGGGGGTTGGTGGTCCAGCTCCAGGTCATTGTGGAACGTGCACTTCTCGTGGCCTGCAACGAGAGGAAACCGGACAAAGTTAACATCGAGTTTTGTTTTGAGGTATTCTCTTGAAAAGGGGATCGGAGTGGAGTGAAGGGTATCATCTTGTCATCTGACAACCTCTCTTGCCCCTTGCATGAGGGGAAACTATTGATAATTGAATTGAACAGTAATGTGTATTTTAAAAAAAGTAGTGATAAAAATGACTTAACGGTCAAATAGTGAAAAATAAAGACTTCGGTCAAAGAAAAAGGATACAATGCTTCGGCAAAGAATCGAGTATTCTCTTGAAATAAAAGGATACTTGAAAGATCCTTGTCATTTCTTTGTCAATTACTATTGAAATTCTTTAATCTATCAACTATGATGTAGGAGAATGTTGTCTCTAAAGGAATTCTTGTTTCATCAGTAAAAGGGTGATATTATAATAATACATCATCTTATTATCACACCTAAATTACTGTTGTGGATAACTGTTGGGTTGTTCTGAAGTTTTGGACAATCATCAGCACCCTTAGAATAAGAACTAACAACAGATTCAGATTCGAAAACCTTGCAAAAGTCTATGCTACAGGCTACCTACTCACTGATTTGCTATGA
Organism: Bactericera cockerelli; assembly: GCA_024516035.1. Classification (NCBI taxonomy): domain Eukaryota; kingdom Metazoa; phylum Arthropoda; class Insecta; order Hemiptera; family Triozidae; genus Bactericera; species Bactericera cockerelli. The sequence goes on from JAMCCL010000101.1 coordinate 82,120, forward strand.
TGAATGTGATTCAAACCATTTGTTTTGTGAAGTGAGCATCATTTCAGAATCAATAAAGAAGTTGGCATAAATCCTGCATATGCAAAGTGACAGTATGAACTTCTTTCTCGTCTCAAGTTCCAACCTTTGTGAGATGAAATATCTTTGTGCAATCTTGGAATGCTATTTCATCAAGTCAAGGTTAGAATGCAAATGATTTAATTGGAAAACTTAACATGTCAGAGAGTATACAAGCGGAATGTTATAATAATTAAGTCCAGCGGAATAGGAAGGTGCATCAATCATAGTTAATGCTTGGTCGTTAGGATTCTAGAAATATGAGGCCGGGGTAATTAGCAGGCTCATGATTTCACTTATCCTCGTTCTGTGTTGGCACGATACATCCAAGGTTGGGTCTTATGATCTACATACCCAGGAGTGCTAATAATTCTCAGGATTCATAACACTATTTACCTACTTTTTTAGTGAATTAACAAAAATAGTGCAAATTCGATTTTCAAAAAAATAGAAAATCGAATTTGCAAATTTTCATAGATATATATACTAAAAAAAAGTCATCATATTAGTGTTGATCACAATCGTGATATCACAACTACTCAAACAATTTTTTTGCTTAACTTGGTACTTGAACCACCGATCCAGGTTACAAGTCCGCCGCCTTATCGATCAAGCTACTCAGGTTGGTAAATATACACAGGTACCAATGTAATGAATGACACCGTCATACAGAATTCAAACATTAGAATCTGAACCCAAATGAATGGAAATTGGACACTGAGATGCCGGGGTCAATGGTCATCATGTTTACAGGCGTTCATTAAATCCCTGAAATCACGATAATGTTCATTCGTAAAAGAAAGCCTCTTAATTGGCGTTTCGATGTCACCGAATGTGTTAGTCAGTCCTTTCAGCGAAATACCTGCTTCGAAAAATGAAACATAGTCTCTTGGGAATTGAACCAGAGACATATTAGGTAAAATTGAGACTTAAACAAATCTTAAAATAGATTTTTACCAACTTCCTAATGGACATATCAAATACCTATAAATGTATAGCAATGAACATGATTTCATGTATTTCTCCCATTAGGACCACAACGTTGCTCTGACCAAAACATTTTCGACAGCTTGCGCTTCGTTTAGTATCCAATTAAAGTAACTACAGTAAGATAAAGTAAACCAAAGCAAATTCCCTTGATTAGTTGGATCATGTGTGGGGAAGTAACAAATTTATGGAGAAGTGTGTCACAAATGACAACAATAATTAGATTCTTGACCGGTTGAGAAGATAATGTTGTTTTGGGGAATCCCTTTTACAACTATTTTACGCTAAGTTCAACTGCAACTCTTGTGAGTCATTGGAGATAAAATACCAGAACATTGCCCGAATAGAGCTAGGGTTATCTATTCATAGTATTTAAAGTCTACGTCCTATGTTTTTTTTCAATTTCCTATTGATTCTAATCATGTTGTTTTCACGTGATGAAATTAATAAAATTTTACTAGTTATTTTGATAACTTTCCCTAGACTTGTCTAGAAATTAGCATGGAATCTTATCAGACTCTGTGTGGCTTCTTCATTTAGGTTACTTAATCAGCTCCTAAAATAAATTCAGATTAGAGACATTGAGATTAGTTTAGAGGAAGGGTTATCGGAGCATTCTCTGGAATTTTATAAAAGCTACACCTAAGATAGTCTAACATGATTGTGTGCAAGATTGCAGAATTTGACGGTAAAAACTCATTTTTAAATCACGCTTTCTTCGGTGTGACTGTTACCCAAATGGTAGGGTATTCTTGGTAGTTGATAAAATAAATTGAGACTAATTTTTCTTATAGAATACTAGCGGGTTACACCCGCCGCTTCGCCAGCCCATCAAACACACACAACGCACACGCACACACACCCACCCACACACACACACACACACACACACACACACACACCACACCACACCACACACACACACACCACACACGCACACACCACACACACCCACACACACCACACACAAACACACCACACACAAACACACCACACCACACACACAAAGCACACACACACACACACACACACACCACACACACACAAACACACCACACACACACCACACACACACCACACACACACAAACACACACCACACACACACCACACACACACCCACACACACACCACACACACACACCACACACACACACCACACACACCACACACACACCACACACACACACACACCACACACACACACCACACACACACCACACCACACACACACCACACCACACCACACACACACCACCCACACACACACACACACACCACACACACAAAATGTCATTTAGGTTTGAAAAAAAACCTGAATATTTTTTGTCGCCCATCTATTTTCTGGTCTTCCCCGGCGTAGCTCAAGAATGGCTCATCAGAATTTCGCGATCAATATGTCAAATGAAAGCCTAAACCCTTGCCTAAAACTTTCTCGCTCTGAGTTGATAGGTCGTCACTTCAAATTTCGAGAAAAAAATGTCATTTAGGTCAAAAAACGTGAATATTTTACATGTTACCCATCCATTTTTTTACC
>JAMCCL010001010.1:0-10678 GCA_024516035.1 Bactericera cockerelli
GGTCCTGGGGCACGCTACACCCCAGGTCCCCCTGGGTTTCAAATGCGGGCCCCTTCTTCTTGTCCACAGTGATTGTGATCTTCTCCCCCTTAAACCCTTTTTTTTGGCCCCCCGCCCCCCGGTCTCCGAACTTTCCCACCAGGTCTCAAAAGACTTTTCCTGATAAATCAAAGCAAACATTAAAGTTTCCATTATTTTTCAGTTTTGAATAAACAGAAAAAAAAAAATTAATACGGTAAGATTAAAATTTTTGTATAAAAAAAAAACTGTAAAAATGAATCTTTTTATTAAATATCATTCTATAATATAAATTTTTTTTTTTTTTTTTTTTTTTTTTTTTTTTGATCAATATGACAACATGACTTTATAAAAAAATCCCTCTGGTAGCCCAAGTGATGAACGTGCTAGACTGGTAATCCAGGTAGCGTAGGGATCCGTTGGTTCAAGGTACTGCACTTTACAAACAAAAAACAATACTTTTCCTTTTATGATAGGAAAAGGGAAAAGTAAAAGTCTTTACACAAAGTGTTCCCCCAAGTACTTTAAAATTTTTTTTAAACACGTTAATTTGATTTTGGGTGACCACATTTTAAAAAAGATTCTAAGGGTTGGGGTGGTAAAAAATGTTTTGGGGGGCCTTAACCCTCCCCCCCTGTTGTTTACTTTCCAATAAAGAGTTTTAATTATTATTATCTTTATAAGACGGAGGCGCAAATGACAAAACTTGTGAACGTGTCGCTGCCTGATGCTATAAAGTCCAAAACCCCTGCCTCTTTTCAGACTGGAGGAAGCGCAAGTTTTAAACCCCAGCCTTTTAACCCCACCCCCGTTCCCTTCTTTTTTGTCTTTAACTTTGGGCCCCAAACTTTTTTTTTCCCCCCCCCTTTTCTTCAAAAAACTCTAATAATCCCCCCCCCTCAAATCTTTAAACCGTTTCAAAAAAAAAATTTAAAAGATAAAAAATGAATCTGGGTTTCCCAAATTTTTTGTATTAATAATAAAAAAAAAATGAAAATTAAAAGTTTTCAAAAATTTTGCTTGGCAGGGGACGTGGGGAAAAATTTTTTTTTCCGGTGTTTAGTTCTCTCCCCCACTGGGTTAAGTTCTCCCCCTCCTTTTTGTTAAGTTCTCTTTCCCCCCAAATTTTGTTAAGTTCTCCCCCCTCCATTGTGTTAAAATTCTCCCTCCATTGTGTTAAATTATCTCCTCCATTTGTTAAGTTCTCTCCTTCCCAAAGTGTTAAGTTCTCTTTTCCCTTTATTATGGGAAGTTCTCTCCTCCATTGGGTTAAGTTCCCCTCCTCCACCCCGTGTTAAGGTTTCCCCTCCCTAAATGTGGTTTTTAAGGGTTTTCTCCCCCCATTGTTTTTAAGTTTTTTCCCCCCTTCATTATGTTTTAAATTCTCCCTTCATTATGGTTTAAATTCTCTTCCCCCCATTGTGTTAAGTTCTCTCCCTTTTTAAATTTTGGGTTTAAATTCTCTCCTCCACTGGGGTTAAGTTCTCTCCTCCATTTTTGTTAAGTTCTTTTCCTCCCCTTGTGTTAAGTTCCTCCCTAAGGGGGTTTAAATTTCTCTCCCCTTCCCCTTGTGTTAAAATTTCTCCTCCATTGTGTTAAATTCTCTCCTCCATTGTGTTAAATTACTCCTCCATTGTGTTAAAATTCTCTCCTTCCCCTTGGGGTTTAAATTCTCCCCCTTATTATGTTAAGTTTTTTCTCCTCCTTGTGGGTTTAAATTCTCCCTCCACTGTGTTAAGGGTTTTCTCCCTACGTGTTAAGTTTTTCTCCTCTAAATGTGTTAAGTTTTTTTCTCCCCCCCCATTGGGGTTAAGTTCTCTCCTTTCATTATATTTTAATTCTCTCCTTCCAAATTTTGTTAAATTCTCTCCTCCATTGTGTTAAGTTCTCTCCTTCATTGTGTTAAGTTCTCTCCTCCCCAAATGTGTTAAGTTCTCCCCCTCCAAATTGTGTTAAAATTCTCTCCTCCCCTTTTTGTTAAGTTTTCCCCCCTCCCTCCATGGTTTTAAAGGTTTTTTTTCCCTTCCCCCCCTTTGTGTTAAGTTCTCTCCCCTATTGTGTTAAGTTTTTCCCCCTCCATTGTGTTAAGTTCTCCCCCTCTATTGGGGTTAAGTTCTCTCCTCTATTGTGGGTTTAAATTCCCCCTTTTTTCGATTGTTTTTTAAAATTTTTCCCAATTTATCATTTACAGATTTTTCAAACTTTGATGCAACTTGTATATATGTTGAAATAAAATATGAATAATTGAACATATTTTTTGTATTTTATAAAAATATGTTTTTTTTGTATTAACATTCAAAAATTTCTTTTTTTAAAATTTCCGGGTTTAAAAACATTTTTTTTTTATTGTCAAAATAACTCACCTTAAAGTGCATCCGGTCATAATAAAATTCGAGTGTTGAAGTTTGGGGAGGGGTTCTTCCCGGCTTTGGGGTTTGTACCCCCGAAAAGGGCGGGGGCCCGCAGGATCACAGATATGAGAGAGTCCGCGTACATGTCGCTGATGGGGTTACTGGCCCATTCTAGCACGACGATACACTTCTCAAGAGTGATTTCAATGCAACCGAAAGCGCGAAGTCGTTTTTCGTCAAGAGTTTCTACAGGGCCTGTCAAATAGATGATAGAATTAATATTAATAATTCAGTGTCCAGGAGAGGGGCATTGAAAAAATGGTATAAATACACGCCCACTGAACATACAACCATAGAATTATGATACAGGGTGATTCATTTTAAGTGAACCAGCGCGATGCCTGGGGATATGTTATGGTGACCTTTGCAGATCTGTTCAGGTTTTCCTTCAAGGTTATTTTAAGGTCAACTTTAAAATCTTAATTGGATCGTCCTGAATTTTATTGTATATTCAAATTTTCTATAGCAATTTGCTTCTTTTTCAGCTTGAACTTGCACATGTGAGTAATCGCACTAGTTCACTTAAAATGAGACACCCTTTATTTGCAACATGTCCTGTTTGTCACGACTAAATTAGCCAATCTTGTTTTGTCAACTTGTCCACTGATGGGATCTGGGTCATGTGTTGAATGAGTCATTCAACACATGACCCATTAACTCACTAGTCAAGCCGTGTCAGTCAGGTAATACAGAGGTTGCGGGTTCAAAATATTTTTTTTTTTTCTTTCTTAACACGTTGAGCGCCGCAGGACCCCATGGGGCTTTTTCTATACTATCAACTGGTACCTAAAACCCACATGGGGCTTTAAAATATACTTCAGTTTATGTACACTAAGCCCCTATGGGGTGTTGTATCAATGTATTTCTTATGAAGGAATTATTGCCGTGGAACAGAGCTATAACGTGATGGTCTTGGTTCTGAGCAATCTTATTTTTTAGCTGAGATAGATGATTTTGAAAATTGACCAATTTTTGCTTGAACAGACAAAAGTTTACCTCAAAATCATGCGGCGCTCAACGTGTTAATTTGCGTTTCTTTCTTACTTAGTTTCTTTCGACACTGATTGATTACACACTGATTAAGGAATAATGCTTACTGTTGGAATAATGGTACAGAGTAGAAATAAGGTGGTATTATTATATTATTACCCGCCATATGAGAGATGAGACTTCGCAGCACTGATATGGAACCAGAGTAGTAGACTGATTGCTGCTGAATAATTTTGCTGGACTTGAGATCTGTGTACTCTGAGGATAAACAAAGTCACGTATTATAATCAAGTGGTTATCCCTGGATGAACGTTGTCTAAAATTTAGATAAACGTTGTGTACTTCTATTAAGAGAAACGTTGTGTACTTCTACTTAGAGAAACGTTGTGTACTTCTTTTCAGAGAAACGTTGTGTACTTCTATTTAGAGAGACGTTGTGTAATTCTATTTAGAGAGACGTTGTGTACTTCTACTTAGATAAACGTTGTGCACTTCTATTTGGAGAAACGTTGTGTACTTCTATTTAGAGAAACGTTGTGTACTTCTATTTAGAGAAACGTTGTGTACTTCTATTTAGAGAAATGTTGTGTACTTCTACTCAGAGAAACGTTGTATACTTCTATTTAGAGAAACGTTGTGTACTTCTATTTAGAGAAACGTTGTGTACTTCTACTTAGAGAAACCTTGTGTACTTCTATTTAGAGATACGTTGTGTACTTCTACTTAGAGAAACGAATGGGTGAGTAGAAGAACCAGGAATGTCAAAAATCGACTTTTCAGGAAAGCAAAAATAAGACAAATATTATCATGCTAATGAGTATGTTTCCCCCACTTTAAAATCGAGGAAAAAAAATATACTTATAAGGGTATTTCTCCTTCATATCCACAAAGATGATAGAAAAGAGTACATTCCTTCTTATTCTACGAGAAAAAAAGTCGATTTTTGACATTCCTGGTTCTTCTACTCACCCATTCAAACGTTGTGTACTTCTATTTAGAGAAAGTTTGTGCACATACTAGGCAGGTCCGAGGGGGCCACCAGGTGGTAGTTGAAGTTCCGCTTCACGATGACGCCCGACAGCACGGAGTTGGGCTTGAGGTTCTGTCCGGCCAGGTCGCCCATCACCTTGGCTGTCTTCTCGCCCTTGAAGTACAGCTCCACGGCCACGGTGTTGCGTGGGTTGTAGATGTCCATGCTGGTGGCGGGGTCGTCCTCGTACTCACGGGTCAGGGCCGCCTTCAGACGGAACATCTCGTTCGCCTCCCCATGCACCAGGACCTGAAGGAGTTTTTTTTTTTAAAAAAAAAAAGATGAGTGTTTCACAGCCGTTTTTATTTCGTAGCCATGAAACAGGAGCCACTGTAGACGCTTGTGGTCTGTGTTGTAGCCTGCCCATCCCGTAGTATGCCTCTGCTCTGATGGGCGAGAAGTGACACAATACTTCCCAATTAGGTGCTGGGTCAACACGAGCGCACCGGAAGGTATCCCTTACAAACGATTGTAACCAAACTAAGAATACAATTTTTTGTCGGCACGGGGGATCGAACCCGGGACCTTCCGCATGGCAAACGAGTGCTTAACCACTGAGCTAATTGCGGAGTGGGGAGATAAGTTAGGTAAGAGGGTCAGGCCCGCCTTCAGACGGAACATCTCGTTCGCCTCCCCATGCACCAGGACCTGAGGGAGTGGGGAGATAAGTTAGGTAAGATAGACTTTTATTTCATTCTGAAAATTCGTTTTAAAAAGTTAAAAAAAAGTTATCATATTTGTGTTAATCACTTACGTGATATCACAACTACTCAAACTCGCTTTACTAAATACACGCTGAAACCGTGACTTGAACCACCGACCTCCAGGTTACAAGTCCATCGCCTTACCGTTCAAGCTACGGAGGTCGGTTAGGAGATAAATTAGGTATGACAGACTTTTATTTCATTCTGGTATGGTCATAAAAATTCGTTTTATGACCGTACCCAGTGTTTAGAGGTCGGAACCACACATCAGCCAATTTCATCAATAGCATGACAGCGTTGCAAGTCCTCTACATTATTGATTCAAGTCGAATAGTCTCGAATAAGTGTACCATCGTTCACTTTTCAGATACCAGTGGTGATACTGATCCGATACTGTGGTGCATTTGATTATAAATGTCTAAAGTAATAGCATGTTCTATGATAATAGCACACTACTGGGACTGGAGCATTTTACAAACAAAACATGGCTGGACGACCAAAACAACGTTGACAATAAACACAATGACTCACTTGATTATTAGTTGCTACATGGGCAATTACCAACTGGAGACTTGAGTATGACTCACCACATGGGCAGGTTTGAGGGCCCGCACAAACTCTGAGGTCTGCTGGTAGTCAGTATGCGCGGAGAAAGAGATGTAGTCTACAGACATCTTCAGAGGCAGCCTTTGTCCACTCATGCCTATGACCTCTTCAGGCTCCGAAAGAATTTGCTTGGCTAAGGTACCTGAAAAAATCATGCAAATACCAATATTATGAAAACTTTTTGTTTAATCTCCCGTCGGGATTTGCCCGTTTGTTAAGCAGACTACAAAGAGCACAAAGAGGAAGACAACTGATTCTTTTCTGTCTTCAATTTATTGATTGTTTAATAACTTAAAAGTGGTTTATCTGTTTTAAATTTGTGTTTTTCGTATAAAATTAAGTGATTTCTGTGACTGAAAATAAGTGAATTATAATTTAAACACTCCTTTTATAGCAAATTATCAAAAACTCACCAACAGTAGGACAATCCTTTGTCTTCCTACACATGGAAATAATTTTGAAGAAGAAATAGAGTTAAACTCAAGATAAACACCTGACACTTCTTAAGGGCTGTTTTTTAACTCAGAAGTAACTATTTTAACAAGAAAATGCATCCTAACTAACAAATTGAAGAATTTTGATAAGAAATAGTAGTGAAATTTTACAAAATTAAAAGCCATCTTAAGTTTTAACCAAACAGGTTCAAACAAAATCACTATTTATAAAGAACAGAAGAAAAATAATAGAACAAAACAGTAAAAACAAAAGGATAAAAATAAAAATTAATTTGTTCTGAACAACTGTTATCACTTATCAGTAATATTTCCGTTAAATTTCAAACACTTGAATTGTGATAACAAAGAAGATAAAACATAGAAGAGAAGTTAGCAACTCATTCTGAAGCATGAAAATCTGTGGCGACTGGGGCAATCTGTGTTCGTTCTGAATTTTATTACTTCCTCCAAGAAATCACTCATCAATGCGTTCCTGGGACTTGTGAACGGAACTTTTTGCAGTATCATGACAACGGAGGGAAAAAATTTGAATTTCGAATCATAAATTATCACAGGAGAGTCAAGATTGAAATAGTTACCAATAATTTAAACTTATTTTACTGGATTTTAATATTATTTACATTATAAATTTACAATATTAAGCTAGGCTGTCTGATTTAGCCTTTTAAATAGTATTAGTGTAAATTGTTAAGATTTAAAAAGATAGATAAATTTTATTTTGTTCTTTGTTTTGTGTCTACGAAATTTATGTGTACTGTGTACAATGTTTTATTGTAACTTGGCTTAAGGTAAGAACATAAACTAACTGACTAAGAATTTAGGAAAATATTGAGATCTAATACCTATAGGAAATAACTTTAGCATGGAATAATGGTAATAATAACAATAAATGATTACTAACTAGCACACATATTTTAGTGAGAATTTTAAACCCAAAAAGACACCAATTTAGGTTGAGGCTAATAAAACTGAGTGAGGTTTAATAGGCTGAGATAGAAAATCCCATTGTTAAAACGAATTGAAATATTTAACTATTCAATTGATTAGATAATATCAATTAGATTAGATAGATAAATTCACAATGGGGGAAAAGGATCTATCAGATAAAATTGATGAAATGATGAAAATGATGATTGAAAACACAAAGACCCTGAAAAATACACTTGATACAAAGATCTCTATGGTTAATAGCAACTTGGACTCAAAATTCGAAATAATAAATAAAAAAATGGAAACGTTATCTACAGAAAATGAATCACTGAAGTTGAAATGTCTGAACAAAAATCAAGATTACACATTTTAGAGGAGAAAGCCGATAGTATTGAAAGAAACTTGAATGTCATCATATATGAAGTTAGAGGAAATAACTACTATGAAGTTCTTATGAAAATTATCAACATATTAAATGGAATTGATTTGGATATACAAAAGTACTGCATAAAAAGTATGTACAAAATAGGAAAAAAAAGATGGAGTGAGGAAGGTCCTATAAGAATAACTTTCATCTCTAATATTTTAAGAAACGATGTAATGAAAAACAAGTTTAAATTAAAGAATAATAACAATGGAGTGATAATTAGAGAAGACTTATCGACAAGTGATAGAGATATAAGAAAATTATTAAGTAAATACAGCTTAAATGCAAAGAATGAAGGAAAGAAAGTTTTTATGAAAGGAAATAAATTAGTTATTGAAGGAAAAATATGGTCCCTTGAAGAGTTAGAAGTGCAGAACAAGGAGATACAAAAGACTCAAATATTGGATGATGAGGAAATGGAAATAACTGAAGATGAAGAATCAAAGCAAACAAATGATAACAAAGGCAAAGGAAAAAGATTACATACTGGATCCCCAACTAACATACTGGAAAAACTAAACACACCATTAGCTAAAAAAGGAAGACAATATGGAAAAACAACTGATAATTCACAGAAAAGTGTTAAAGACATGTGGATAGCTAATTCAATTAATAAAAATCCACCACCCCTCCCTCTGCCACCACCTATTATACCTACACCACCACCATTTATTAATGAAGAAAATGGTAAGGGAGAAAAAAATAATGAATGACTAGCAACTAGATCCAAAGTAAAAGCAGCCTTAAAGAAATAACCAACAGAAAAATATAATCAAAATAGGAACGTACAATGTGAGAACACTGAATGGAAATGAAAAACTATTAGAAATAGAAAATGCCCTTGAACAAATTGAATGGGACATAGTGGGGCTGGCTGAAATCAGAAGAAATACTATGGAGATGGTTGAACTAAAAAATGGAAATCTTCTATTCCACACAGAGTCTGATAGAGGACACAGGGGCACAGGATTTTTGATTAATAAGAAATGGTCCAAAAATATTATAGATTTTAAACCCATATCAAGCAGACTGGCTGCATTACAAATGGTTATTGAAAATGAGCAAATGCTGTTTATACAAATTCATGCACCCACATCAGATTGCAGCAATGGAGAAACAGAAGAGTTTTACGATCAGATTAGAAAGGAGATTGACTTAATGAGAAGGAAAGACTCACATGTCTACATTATGGAGATTTCAATGCACGTATAGGAAGAAGAGTGATTGGTGAAGAAGGAACGTTAGGAATAAATAGTTATGGAGTCAGAAATGAAAAAGGAAGTCTTATGATCAACTTTGCTTCTAGTTTAAACATGGTTATTACCAACTCATACTTTGGAAATGAAAAGAATAAATGGACATGGACTTCTCCAAAAGGTAAGAAGCATGAGATTGATTTTATACTTGCGGAAAAAATAGAATATATCAAAGAAACAAAAGTACTAGAACTAAATTTTGATAGTGATCATCGTATGGTTATGTCTGAGGTTTATTTAAAATTAAAGAAGAAAAGGCCTTATAACCCCAGTAAAATTCTAAAAATTAAATCGTCAAAAGAAAAATACTGTGAGTACTTAGACGAGAATTTAAAAAATGTAAGTATCAATCCAGTCAATAAGGAGGAATTACAGTCTTTTATAGAGAGTTAGTGAAAAGTATAGAAAGAGCAATAATGAAAGAGAATGAAGATAACAAACTGAAAAAATATGAAAGATCATACAGTAACAAAATTTCAGAAGAAACAAAAGAAATAATTAGAAAAAGAGAAACACTTAACAAAAAAGAAAATAAAACAACACAGGAAAAACTAGAGCATGCAAAATTAAGAAAACAAGCCAGAAAAGAAATCAGAAAAGACATTGCTAAATATGAAGAGAAGATCATAGAAGAGATAGTGAAAGAGAGTGGCTCTACAAAGAAAATAATAAAAAATATTTCATTCATTAGGAAATGCTACATTCATGGAATCAAGACTGAAAGTGGAAAATGACAGACAGAGAAGGTATTGTAGAAGAATTTACAAGACATTACGAAAAAGTCTACAGTATACACCCACAAGTTGCAGAAGATTCAGAGGAATTGATAAATCAAATAGAAAATTTGCAGAGTGAAGAGTGTAGTATGACACATAAAATAACAAGAGAAGAAATAGAACTAGCAATCAAAAATTTGAAGAACAGCAAAACTCCAGGTGAAGATGGAGTAACTGGAGAATTAATTAAAGCAGGAGGAGAATGGCTCATAAGATACTTACTTGTACTTTATAATAAAAATAATAGACATTAATGAAATACCTGAAGAATGGGAAACAAGTTCAATAATTTTAATACATAAGAAAGGTCCCAGAGACATAGTTTCAAATTACCGCCCAATAAGTCTGGCCCCCAATTTCTACAAGCTGTTTACAAAAATAATACAAATGAAAATATCAGGGGAAATAACAAAGATCAAGATGAAGAACAGGCTGGATTTCGTCCCTCTTACTCGACAACAGATCATTTACAGACAGTGAATCAGCTTATTGAAAAATGTAAAGAATTCAATATAGATATTTTTCTTGGTATGGTGGACTATTCCCTAGCTTTTGACTCTATCAGAAAGGAAAAAATTTGGTCAAGTTTGGAAAGATTAAAAGTGTCCAAAAAAATTATTAGTATAATAAAAACAATTTATAATAAAAACAAGGCATTTATATCTACAGACAAGAAAGGAAGAACCTTCAATATCAGCAGGGCGTCCGGCAAGGCTGTCCTTTATCGGCAACACTGTTTATTAATGTGCTGCAGTCCATATTTAATAAAATGGACTGGAAAAATTATGGAATAAAAAATTGGAAATATTAAACTAAATAATTTAAGATTTGCTGATGATGTTGTCTTGATTGCTAATAATGAGACTGAACTTAAGGAAATGTTGGGACAGTTGGAAAAAGAAAGCAACAAATTTGGACTACAGATTAATACTGAAAAAACAAAAATTTTAAGTACAAAAAATATTGGTCATATAGAAGTAAATGAAAAAATAATTAATCAAGTTCAAGAATATATTTATCTTGGACATTTTTAATATCACTGGGTAACAGAATGGACCAAGATTAGATAGAAAAA
>JAMCCL010001011.1:0-10672 GCA_024516035.1 Bactericera cockerelli
TATGGTTTCTTAGAACGAGTGTTTTTCTTTTCAGATTAGCGGGAGAAATATGTTTTCGTTCAGGAAAACACATCAAAATAATACATTTTAAGTAGTAACTACACATATTCAAATGGTTAGTCTAAAAATGTTTTTTTTTGCAGATTTCGCGGTGAAATATGGTTTTGGTCTCACGGAAAAACACAAGCTGGAAAATTTATTTTACTTTTGTAACGTAGGTAAATCATCCATACATGTGCAATCATGTGTCTAGTCTATAGCAACGGAGATGATTTTAATTTTGCATTTGGTGAATATGGTTTTTCGTCTCACGGAAAAACGACAAGTAGGAAAATTATTTTCATTTTGTAATTGAGGTCAAATACTCCATACATGTGCAAACATGTGTAAGTATTACACGGAATGTTTCAATTTTGCAGATTTGCGGTGAATATGTTTTTGGTCTCACGGAAAATGACAATGCTAGAAATTTATTTTAATTTTTGTAATTGTAGGTCAAAACATCCATACATGTGCAAAATTGTTAAGTTCTATAGAACGAGTGATTTTTCAATTTGCAGATTCGCGGTGAAATATGGTTTTTCGGGTCTCCAATAACGCGGTAGAAAATTTTTTTACATTTTGTAATCGAGGTCAAAACTAATCATACATTGCATACATGTGTCTAAATATAGCAACGGAGATGATTTTTCAATTTTGCAGATTTCGCGGTGAATATGTTTTTCGGGTCTCACGAAAAACACGAAGTAGGAAATTTATTTTACATTTTTTTTGGGTCAAATACATCCAACATGTGCAATACATGTTTAATACTTGCACAATATTTTTAATTTGCAGATTTCCGGTGAATATGGTTTTTCGGGTTCAGAAACGCGGTGAAATTTATTTTCTTTTTGTAACGTAGTCAAACTATCATAATGTCAATACTGTTCTAAGTACTATACACGGAGATGATTTTTCAATTTTGCAGATTTCGCGGGAATATGTTTTTCGTTCGGAAAACGACGAAGTAGGAATTTATTTTCATTTTGTATCTGTAGGTCAAATAATCATACATGTGCATACTGTGTCAAAACTATAGCACGGAGATGATTTTTCAATTTTGAGATTTGCGTGAATATGGTTTTGGGTTCGGAAAAACGAAAGAAGAAAATTATTTTACATTTTTGTATTGTAGGTCAAACTACATCCATACATGTGCAATACATGTGTCTAAGTACTATAGCAACGGAGATGATTTTTAATTTTGAGATTTCGCGGTGAAATATGGTTTTTCGGTCTCACGGAAAAAAGACCGAAGTAGGAAAATTTATTTACATTTTTGTAATCTGTAGGTCAAACTACACTAATGTGCAATACATGTGTCTAAACTATGCAACGGAGATGTTTTTCATTTTGCAGATTTCGCGGTGAAATATGGTTTTTCGGGTCTCACGGAAAAACGACCGAAGCTAAGGAAAATTTATTTTACATTTTGTAATCTGTAGGTCAAACTACATCCATAATGTGCAAACATGTGTCTAAGTACTATAGCAAGGAGATGATTTTTCAATTTTGCAGATTTCGCGGTGAAATATGGTTTTTTTGGGTCTCACGGAAAAACGACGAAGTAGGAAAATTTATTTTACATTTTTGTAATCTGTAGGTCAAAACACATCCATAATGTGCAATACATGTGTCTAAGTATTAGCAACGGAGATGATTTTTCAATTTTCAGATTTGCGGTGAAATATGGTTTTTCGGTCGTCTCACGGAAAAAACGACCGAAGCTAGGAAAATTTATTTTACATTTTTGTAATCTGTAGGTCAAACTACATCCATACATGTGCAATACATGTGTCTAAGTACTATAGCAACGGAGATGATTTTTCAATTTTGCAGATTTCGCGGTGAAATATGGTTTTTCGGGTCTCACGGAAAAACACCGAAGCTAGGAAAATTTATTTTACATTTTTTAATCTGTAGTCAAACTACATCCATACATGTGCAATACATGTGTCTAAGTACTATAGCAACGAGATGATTTTCAATTTTGCAGATTTCGCGGTGAAATATGGTTTTTCGGGTCTCACGGAAAACGACGAAGCTAGGAAAATTTATTTTACATTTTTGTAATCGTAGGTCAAACTACATCCATACATGTGCAATACATGTGTAAGTACTATAGCAACGGAGATGATTTTTCAATTTTGCAGATTTCGCGGTGAAATATGGTTTTTCGGGTCTCACGGAAAAACGACGAAGCTAGGAAAATTTATTTTACATTTTTGTAATCTGTAGTCAAACTACATCCATACATGTGCAATACATGTGTCTAAGTACTATAGCAACGGAGATGATTTTTCAATTTTGCAGATTTCGCGGTGAAATATGGTTTTTCGGGTCTCACGGAAAAACGACAAGTAGGAAAATTTATTTTAATTTTGTAATTGTAGGTCAAACTACTCCATACTGTGCAATACATGTTCTAAGTACTATACAACAGATGATTTTCAATTTTGCAGATTCGCGGTGAAATATGGTTTTGGTCTACGGAAAAACGACAGCTAGGAAATTTATTTACATTTTGTAATTGTAGTCAAACTACATCCTACATGTGCAATACATGTGTCTAAGTACTATAGCAACGAGAGTTTTCAATTTTGCAGATTTCGCGGTGAATAGTTTTCGTGAAAAACAGGCTAGAAAATTTTTTACATTTTATCTGTAGTCAAACTACATCAACATGCATACATGTGTTAATACTATAGCAACGAGATATTTCAATTTTGCAGATTTGCGGTGAAAATTTTCGGTTCACGGAAAAACGACCGAACAGAAAATTTTACATTTTTAACAGTCAAACTAACATATTGCAATACAGTGTCAAGTACTATAGCAACGGAGATGATTTCATTGCAGATTTCGCGGTGAATAGTTTTCGGTTCACGGAAAAACACAAGCAGGAAAATTTATTAATTTTAATGTAGTAAACTACATCAACAGTCAATACATGTCTAATACAACAACGAGATTTTCAATTTCAGATTTCGCGTGAATAGGTTTTAACCAAAGAGAAAATTTATTTACATTTTTAAGAGTAATAATTCATTGCATCGTGATATAGGATTTTTCAATTTGCAATTGCGTGAAATTTTTTTTTTTGTCTCAGAAAACACATACTGAAAATATTTAATTTTGTAATGAGTAAACTAATCATAATGTGCATACGTGTTAAAAGTATCGGATGATTTTTCATGAGATCCGGAAAGTTCGCTCAGGAAAAACAATTGAATTTATTTAATTTGAATCTAGTCAATACATTCATAAGTCAATACAGTGTAATTTAGCACAGATTTTTCCATTTTAGATTGTGTTGGTTTCTCTCAGAAAAACACGAATAAATTTTTTAACTTTTTGTATATCTGTAGGTCAAACTACATCCATACATGTGCAATACATGTGTCTAAGTACTATAGCAACGGAGATGATTTTTCAATTTTGCAGATTTCGCGGTGAAATATGGTTTTTCGGTCTCACGGAAAACGACCGAAGCTAGAATTATTTACATTTGTAATGAGTCAAATACATCTACATTCAATACATGTTCTAATACTAACACGAGATGATTTCAATTTTGCAGATTTGCGGAAATATGTTTGGTCCACGAAACACAGCTAGAAATTATTTACATTTTTAATCGTAGGTAAACACACATATTCAATACATTCAATACTATACACGAGATGATTTCATTTGCGATTCGTGAAATATGTTTTCGGTTCACAAACGAAGTAAATTATTTACATTTGTATTATCAAACTACATCCTAATGTCAATACTGTGTTATATAACACGAGATATTTAATTGATTCGCGTGAATATGTTTTCGTCCGAAAACGACGAAAGAATTTATTTTAATTTGTATTGTATCAAACTACATCCATACATTGCAATACATGTTCTAAACATGCAACGAGATGATTTTTCATTGATGCGATAGTTTTGTCTAAAAAACAAAGAAAATTTTTTTACTTTATGTATCAAACTCTATGCATACAGTTAAGTACAAACGAATTTATTGCAGATTTCGGTAAAAGTTTTTCGAAACAACTAGAAATTTTTACATTTTGAATCGTAGTCAAACCTCATTCAAAATGTCTAATAACAGAAGATTTATTTTCGTGATGGTTTGTCCGAAAACACAGAATTTTACTTTGTATCTAGTAAAACTCTTCACATTAACAGCAGAAGATTTATTGCAATCGTATTGTTTCGTCACGAAACACAACAGAAAATTTTTTTACTTTTTGTAACTGTAGGTCAAACTACTCAACTTCATACATGGTCTAAGTTAACAACGAATATTTTTCAATTTTGAGATTTCGCGTAATATGTTTCGGTCACGAAACGACAGTAGGAAAATTTATTACATTTTTTAATCTTAGTCAAACTCATCCATACATGTGCATACATGTTCTATACTAACAACGAATATTTTTATTTGCGATTTCGCGTGAATATGTTTTGTCTCACGAAAACGACAGCTAGAAAATTATTTACTTTTAATTGTAGTCAAACTACATCCTACATGTCAATACATTGTCTAATACTTACACGGAATATTTCATTTTGCGTAATGGTTTCGCACAAAGACATAAAAATTTTCATTTTAACTTAGTAAAAATCCTAATCAATTCTAAACTAAAACGATGATTTCATTTTGATGTAAATTTTCGTAAAAACAATAGAATTTTTATTTTAATTTCAACACATCTATGCATATTCATACATAAGATTTCAATTTGAGATTTCGGTATTTTTTACGGAAAACGATGAATTATTTTATTTTAAGGCAATATCAACAGCAATATGTTAAATACACAATATTTATTGAAAATTTATTTTACATTTTTGTAATCTGTAGGTCAAACTACATCCATACATGTGCAATACATGTGTCTAAGTACTATAGCAACGGAGATGATTTTTCAATTTTGCAGATTTCGCGGTGAAATATGGTTTTTCGGGTCTCACGGAAAAACGACCGAAGCTAGGAAAATTTATTTTACATTTTTGTAATCTGTAGGTCAAACTACATCCATACATGTGCAATACATGTGTCTAAGTACTATAGCAACGGAGATGATTTTTCAATTTTGCAGATTTCGCGGTGAAATATGGTTTTTCGGGTCTCACGGAAAAAACGACCGAAGCTAGGAAAATTTATTTTACATTTTTGTAATCTGTAGGTCAAACTACATCCATACATGTGCAATACATGTGTCTAAGTACTATAGCAACGGAGATGATTTTTCAATTTTGCAGATTTCGCGGTGAAATATGGTTTTTTCGGGTCTCACGGAAAAACGACCGAAGCTAGGAAAATTTATTTTACATTTTTGTAATCTGTAGGTCAAACTACATCCATACATGTGCAATACATGTGTCTAAGTACTATAGCAACGGAGATGATTTTTCAATTTTGCAGATTTCGCGGTGAAATATGGTTTTTCGGGTCTCACGGAAAAACGACAAGTGCTAGGAAAATTTATTTTACATTTTTGTAATCTGTAGGTCAAACTACATCCATACATGTGCAATACATGTGTCTAAGTACTATAGCAACGGAGATGATTTTTCAATTTTGCAGATTTCGCGGTGAAATATGGTTTTTCGGGTCTCACGGAAAAACGACCGAAGCTAGGAAAATTTATTTTACATTTTTGTAATCTGTAGGTCAAACTACATCCATACATGTGCAATACATGTGTCTAAGTACTATAGCAACGGAGATGATTTTTCAATTTTGCAGATTTCGCGGTGAAATATGGTTTTTCGGGTCTCACGGAAAAACGACGAAGCTAGGAAAATTTATTTTACATTTTTGTAATCTGTAGGTCAAACTACATCCATACATGTGCAATACATGTGTCTAAGTACTATAGCAACGGAGATGATTTTTCAATTTTGCAGATTTCGCGGTGAATATGGTTTTTCGTCTCTACGAAAAACGACAGAGCTAGGAAAATTTATTTTACATTTTTGTAATCTGTAGGTCAAACTACATCCATACATGTGCAATACATGTGTCTAAGTACTATAGCAACGGAGATGATTTTTCAATTTTGCAGATTTCGCGGTGAAATATGGTTTTTCGGGTCTCACGGAAAAACGACGAAGCTAGGAAAATTTATTTTACATTTTTGTAATCTGTAGGTCAAACTACATCCATACATGTGCAATACATGTGTCTAAGTACTATAGCAACGGAGATGATTTTTCAATTTTGCAGATTTCGCGGTGAAATTTTGGTTTTTTCGGGTCTCACGGAAAAACGACCGAAGCTAGGAAAATTTATTTTACATTTTGTAATCTGTAGGTCAAACTACATCCATACATGTGCAATACATGTGTCTAAGTACTATAGCAACGGAGATGATTTTTCAATTTTGCAGATTTCGCGGTGAAATATGGTTTTTCGGGTCTCACGGAAAAACGACCGAAGCTAGGAAAATTTATTTTACATTTTTGTAATCTGTAGGTCAAACTACATCCATACATGTGCAATACATGTGTCTAAGTACTATAGCAACGGAGATGATTTTTCAATTTTGCAGATTTCGCGGTGAAATATGGTTTTTTCGGGTCTCACGGAAAAACGACAATGCTAGGAAAATTTATTTTACATTTTTGTAATCTGTAGGTCAAACTACATCCATACATGTGCAATACATGTGTCTAAGTACTATAGCAACGGAGATGATTTTTCAATTTTGCAGATTTCGCGGTGAAATATGGTTTTTCGGGTCTCACGGAAAAACGAACCGAAGCTAGGAAAATTTATTTTACATTTTTGTAATCTGTAGGTCAAACTACATCCATACATGTGCAATACATGTGTCTAAGTACTATAGCAACGGAGATGATTTTTCAATTTTGCAGATTTCGCGGTGAAATATGGTTTTTCGGGTCTCACGGAAAAACGACCGAAGCTAGGAAAATTTATTTTACATTTTTGTAATCTGTAGGTCAAACTACATCCATACATGTGCAATACATGTGTCTAAGTACTATAGCAACGGAGATGATTTTTCAATTTTGCAGATTTCGCGGTGAAATATGGTTTTTCGGGTCTCACGGAAAAACGACAAGTGCTAGGAAAATTTATTTTACATTTTTGTAATCTGTAGGTCAAACTACATCCATACAAGTGCAATACATGTGTCTACATAAATTTTCCTAGCTTCGGTCGTTTTTTCCGTGAGACCCGAAAAACCATATTTCACCGCGAAATCTGCAAAATTGAAAAATCATCTCCGTTGCTATAGTACTTAGACACATGTATTGCACATGTATGGATGTAGTTTGACCTACAGATTACAAAAATGTAAAATAAATTTTCCTAGCTTCGGTCGTTTCTCCGTGAGACCCGAAAAACCATATTTCACCGCGAAATCTGCAAAATTGAAAAAATCATCTCCGTTGCTATAGTACTTAGACACATGTATTGCACATGTATGGATGTAGTTTGACCTACAGATTACAAAAATGTAAAATAAATTTTCCTAGCACTTGTTGTTTTTCCGTGAGACCCGAAAAACCATATTTTACCGCGAAATCTGCAAAATTGAAAAATCATCACCGTTGCTATAGTACTTAGACACATGTATTGCACATGTATGGATGTAGTTTGACCTACAGATTACAAAAATGTAAAATAAATTTTCCTAGCACTTGTTGTTTTTCCGTGAGACCCGAAAAACCATATTTCACCGCGAAATCTGCAAAATTGAAAAATCATCTCCGTTGCTATAGTACTTAGACACATGTATTGCACATGTATGGATGTAGTTTGACCTACAGATTACAAAAATGTAAAATAAATTTTCCTAGCTTCGGTCGTTTTTCCGTGAGACCCGAAAAACCATATTTCACCGCGAAATCTGCAAAATTGAAAAATCATCTCCGTTGCTATAGTACTTAGACACATGTATTGCACATGTATGGATGTAGTTTGACCTACAGATTACAAAAGTGTAAAATAAATTTTCCTAGCTTCGGTCGTTTTTCCGTGAGACCCGAAAAACCATATTTCACCGCAAAATCTGCAAAATTGAAAAATCATCTCCGTTGCTATACTACTTAGACACATGTATTGCACATGTATGGATGTAGTTTGACCTACAGATTACAAAAATGTAAAATAAATTTTCCTAGCTTCGGTCGTTTTTCCGTGAGACCCGAAAAACCATATATCACCGCGAAATCTGCAAAATTGAAAAATCATCTCCGTTGCTATAGTACTTAGACACATGTATTGCACATGTATGGATGTAGTTTGACCTACAGATTACAAAAATGTAAAAAAATTTTCCTAGCTTCGGTCGTTTTTCCGTGAGACCCGAAAAACCATATTTCACCGCGAAATCTGCAAAATTGAAAAATCATCACCGTTGCTATAGTATGGAAATTAAAACCACAATTAATACAGTAACGGAAAAAATACTGGAAAAAATGTTTCTCGAACCCAGAAAACCGTGGATGAACCAAATAATATTAAATTTGATTAAAGAAAGGAATGCACTAAGGAAAAGTGACAATGACCAATACAAAAAAGTTAAAAACAAAATTACAACAGAATGTAGGATTGCAAAAGAAAAATGGTTAGAAAACAGTTGTAAAGAAATTGAATACTGTCTGATGAAGAACGCTTCAGACAAAGCATACAACAAAGTAAAAAGCCTACAACACACACAAAAGACTCGAAGCAACATAGTAAAAGATAAAGACGGAAAAACACTGTTCGAGAATGAGAAAGTAGCAGAAAGATGGAGAGAATATATGGAAGAGTTGTACGAAGGAGCAGATGTGGACAATGAAAAAGAATACATTGAAAATGAATCAGAAACTAACACAGATGATATAGGCCCCTTAATATCTTGGGAAGAATTTGAAAACGCACTAAAGAACCTGAATGACAAAAAAGCAACAGGAGTAGACAATATAGCTGGCGAAATACTCAAAAACCTTGATGAAACAACAAAATTCGAAATATTTAAAATCATCCAAAATAGTTATGTAACCGGAGAACTGCCAGAAGACTTTACCAAAAGTAAATGCATTACAATACCCAAGAAAGGCAATGCTAGTGATTGCTCCAATTATCGCACAATCTGTCTCCTGTCACACACATCTAAAATACTCTTGAACATAGTTAAGAACAGACTGAAACATAAGACAGAAAACCAAGTGGGAGAAGACCAGTTTGGGTTTAGACGCGGAAAAGGCACTAGGGAAGCAATCTTGGCACTGAAACAAATATTAGATAGAAGAATCGACCTCAACCTTCCAACTTTTACAACTTTTATAGATCTGAGAAAGCCTTTGACAAAGTTCACTGGAAGCTTCTTTTTAATACTCTGAAAGTCAGAGGTGTGGATTGGCGAGACAGGAGACAAATACTGAAATTATACAAAAATCAAAAAACTGAAATAGATATTAATGGGACAATAAAAGAAGCCAAAATCAGAAGAGGTGTTAGGCAGGGGTGTCCACTGTCACCTTATCTGTTCAACATATTCATAGAAGCAGCAATAGATGAAATGAAAGAAGTAACAGAAGGAATAAGAATAAACGGCAATAACATCCATTGTATAAGATTTGCGGACGATATTGTTTTACTAACGGAAAATGAAGAGGATATGAACCATATGTTAAACACACTATCAAACATATTTGACAAATACATGATGAAAATAAATGCTAAGAAAACTAAATCCATGGTAGTTGAAAAAGTACAAACTGATCTTGCTAAGACTGTAAATATTAAACTGCATGCAGAACCAATCCAACAGGTAAATGAATTCTGTTATCTAGGAAGTATGATAAGTAACACAAACAAATCAGCAGTAGACATAAAGAGAAGAATCACACTTGCTAAACAAGCTTTCATAAAGAAAAAGAATTTACTCAGTAATAAACATCTAAAATTTGAAACCCGCAAGAAATTTATTAAAACGTATGTTTGGAGTGTTTTAACATATGGAGCAGAAACATGGACTTTGGGAAAGGATGAAAAAGACAGATTAGAAGCGATGGAGATGTGGATGTGGCGGAAAATGAATGGAACATCATGGAAAGAGAAAAAATCAAACGAAAGAGTGCTGCAGGAAGTGGGAGAAAGGAGAAATCTATTAAATACCATCTTGTTGAGAAAAACCAAGCTAATCGGTCATCTTTTCAGGCACAATAAATTTATTAATATTATATTTGAAGGGAAAATAAATGGAAAACGACCCAGAGGACGTCCGAGAACATCTTACTTCCAAGACGTCAAAACACTCATGAACGTCAACTCATACCTGGAATTGAAGTCGTTGGCAGTAGATAGAGGGACATGGCTATCTCGACAAGGCGCTGCCTTTAGATAATGATGATGATGCTATAGTACTTAGACACATGTATTGCACATGTATGGATGTAGTTTGACCTACAGATTACAAAAATGTAAAATAAATTTTCCTAGCACTTGTTGTTTTTCCGTGAGACCCGAAAAACCATATTTCACCGCGAAATCTGCAAAATTGAAAAATCATCTCCGTTGCTATAGTACTTAGACACATGTATTGCACATGTATGGATGTAGTTTGACCTACAGATTACAAAAATGTAAAATAAATTTTCCTAGCTT
>JAMCCL010001012.1:0-10657 GCA_024516035.1 Bactericera cockerelli
CCCTGGGTCGAACTGTACTATTTTGAAATTGTCAGTATAGAAGTTTATTAAAAAATTGTCTAAAATACTATTTTGTCTCGTGCTTTGAGTTACAGTTAATATGAAACCATAGGACTTTATGAGCTCCGAGAAAGTTTTACTATCAAAGTTATCTGGGGTTTCAAAATGGATATTCCAGTCCCCACATAGTACTATTTTTCTGTTGATAACAACCTGAGTGGAAAGGAATTCTTCAAAGAGATCATAAAATTCCTTAAATTTATCTGGTTTAGGAGACCTATATATACAAAAAACTGAAATACCAAGTCCTACCAACCTGACACCTGTTATCTCAAAAATTGAGTCTTTAGATAGTGTTGTAGGTAAATCAATTAATTTAAAATTGTAATTTTTCTTTAAATAAATCAAAGTACCCCCATAATATTTGTTTTTTACTGGTTTCCTGGAATATGAGCTCACCACAGCATAATCCTTCATTCCACAGTATTGTTCATCCCCGGGACCCAACCAATGCTCTGTTATGCAGATAACATCAGGCTGTAGAGACCCCGGGTCAAATAAAGATTCAAGTTGGTCTACTTTCCTTCGAAGGGACTCTATGTTTAAGTGAAAAAAAATTCAAATCAGAATTATTCCGTGGTGTGGTCATATTATTTTTATGAGGGGAGGGGTATGAAATCTTAGTGGTAGAGATATGAGAAGGGGGGCGGGAAGTAGGTGGGGTTAGGTTATGTTGACTTTGAATGGGATAAATTGGTATAAGATTTCTAGTATTTCGACCAACAACATTATCATCGACAGTATAAGAAGGTATGAGTGATACATCAATTACATCATAATCATAAAAAATGAATGTATCGCTCTGTCTCCGTATTATAAGGTAAGCATGAAATAATACTATGACTAGTATTAGGATGCACATGAGAATGATAATTATTGCGAGAGTTAAAATGGTTAAGGGACGGGTGAGGGGGACGTTGTTTAAAATTATATTGATTGGTCTGTTTGGTTGACTTTTTGAAAAAACAAATTTGGTAGTTTGATAGTAGATAGGGGACTATTATGGACTACTTGGTCAGTAAAAGAGTTTATTGGCGAGACATGCGTCAATTGGTAATAATTACTTGAAGTATTTAGGAAATTTGGGGTAGAATATTTATTAGGGGTTTGGCATGTGTAGGTGGAATCATTGTTTATATTATTTAGGCTCAGATCAGGAAAGAGTACAGTGCTGTTCATAATATTTGTAAAGTAAGATTCATCCTGTTGTGGATCAGTGAGATCAATCAAATCCTCGCAAATAATGCTTGAAATGTTATCGGAGTAAGGAGCGAGTGTTTCATTGACTTGGTCAGACAGTAATTTATAGGATGATGAGCTAGGGGGGAGTACTTTTGCACTGATTTTCTTATTAGTCACAGGATTTGAACCTGAATACTTATCCATAATAACCATTTTAATTCTCTTACAAAGTTTAATTTTACCTGCATTATTGAAATGTAATCCATCTATTTTTATAGTCTTGATACTTAACAAATCTAGTTGGGTCTAAAAAGTGAAGGTTGGATATATTAGACTGGAGATAACGTTTCAGCTTTGCGTTAAATCGCTTGATGTGGAAGTTGAGTTTCTTGTTATCATATCTGCACGGCACGCCGACAACACAGAGCATCTTGCAGTCCTTGAACTTGCTGATGAGGGTGTCTAGAGAGTCTTGGATCGTGCGCCACTCCGTGCAGCAGATGTCATTGGTGCCGCACATCATAATCACACAATCCTGCTGCGCCGGGGAGACGAGGCTGGGAGATTGGGCGTGTTGTTCTGCTAAACCATAGAAGCCAACACCGGGCTGAAAAACAGCTTCTGTGCGGCAAGTTCTGGGCATTATAGTAGTGAGTTCTGATGTTAGGCCTCTTACATGACTATCACCAACTATATGGCAGATAAATTCGCCAAGATCTAACTTTTGTTGTAAGGAAGGTTTTTTTATTGTAGGGTTGATGTCAGAAGAATTTCTCATGTCCTCATTATGAAGTAAAAATATGGTCTCATAGGATGATACCTTCTCTCTCAGTTCATTCAATTCAATTTCTTGTTCGAGTATCTTATTTAGTAGGCCCTCTTTCATAGTGCACCAGTCTGCTTGAGTGTATGATATAGGTGCACCCGTGTTATGAGACGGGCCAGGTCCAAAGATAGCCAAGTCATAAATGCTAGTAGAACTATCATGAGTAGAGTTGAGAACTTGCTGATTATCTGGAGGAGTGACCTGTGGCTTGAGGTTAATGTTGCAAGAAGCTGCTTCCTTAATTGGGAATAAACTATTTTTTTTAGTAGATTTAGATTTGACAGTGGCATTTGTTTTCTTATAATTAGTTATTGCCAATTTTTTTTGGTCATTAGTTACTTTTGTTATAGATATTGGAGTATCTTTAATAATAGAAGGTTTTTTTGATTCTAATACTGACTTTTGGTGATTGTTTTTCGCACTACTTTTAAGAGTTACGTTCTTTGTTACTTTGGATTTTATAATTGGCACGGTAGTTTCAGGTTGAGGAGAGAAAGAGAATGATACTCTTTTTTTGATGGCACTATCTTTATCATTAATATTGTTGACTTTGTTTGTATTGGAGCGAAGTCTTGATTTGTAGTCAAATGGGGATTTGGTCATATTATTTACACTAGGATCAGAAAACAAATTTTGTTTGACCATTTTTTTAGATTAAAATAGGTTGAAATCACAATTAAAAAGCATTGAATTTAATATTCATAAAACTTAATTTATACAGTCATATACCGCATGATTCTTAATACGAGGAAAACCGCGTTAAAAGGCAGAATTTAATGGTAACGAGAATAAGTAGGGACACACCGAAAAGAATAAGGAAAAAAACCGAATAAGGGAAGAAACAGTAATTTATATAAAGAAAATGGAGAAATTACTAAGAGTCTCCTCCACATTTCGATTTATTCTATTATATTCATTTCTTTTTACTCTGGTAATGCCGCCACTGGTCGTTACTCATACAAGTAACTACTCATTTTTCCTCACGAGGTATGAGTGGACCCCGAACATTCCTGCACCGCTGGGATTCAAACCCAATTCACCATGCGTGCAATGCCTTAAATTATTCAACAACGGAAGACCAGCATAACATCGAAACTCCTTATCAAGGAGCAGCTGCATACTCCAAGCATATCAGCCAAGCACTCAGTTGTAGAGTAAACAAGAAAATTCGGTTCTGGGTACAGCAGATTACAAATGCGTATGTTTACCATGTAAGGCATCATCCAAAAGAGTATCATCATTAGTAGCATTATCAACAAAAACACCATCTTCAAACACATCATCAACATCGCTATCAAACAAACGGCCAAGTATCCAAGGAACTTTGGTTTTAGATAGAGCAAATCATGGATAGTGTTATCGTATTTATCATCATCGTGACCATATTCATTAACGACAACAACAAAAAAAAACAACAAGAACTACAACAAAAACAACAAAATAATAACAATAACAGCAACAACAATAACAAAAACTACAACAAAAATAACACCAGCAACAACAATAACAAGAACTACAACTAGTACCCCAACAACAACACACGCATCATTATCAAAAATACCCGCATACTCGCCGAGTGCAAAGAACTTGTGGCACAAGTAGTACTGGAAGAGTTTACTGTTACTGTAAATGCATTTGAAAGAGGCAACGTACGAGATATTTAATTCACCTGGTTGGTATCTGGTTTCTGGCTCTTATCACATTCTCATTTCGTAAATTTTGTAATAGTAAGTATAAGTAGTGCTTTATTTAGACTGTCAGCGCAAGTCAGGTAGTCTCATTTTGCCAAAAGGGTACCTACCGACCTCAGTAGCTTAGTGCTGGAATGGTTTGCTGTTATTTTAAATGCATTTGAAAGAGACAATGTACGAGACATCTAATTCAGGTGGTTGGTAGCTGGTTTCTGGCTTGTAAATTTTGTAATTATAAGGGTAACCGACCTCAGTGGCTTGATCGATGAGGTGCGTTTTGGACTAGTATTCGGAGTTCGGTGATGCAAGTCCTAAGTTAGGAAATTTTTAGTGAAGCGAATTATGATCGAAACAATTATATATGATAACTAAATTTAAAAAAAAATAATAAGGGTACCAACTGCTGGATAGAAGGGACTTGCTAAAATATTATGGTATTGATTCTATTAGATTATGATTGGGGTTACCTAAAGGTAATGGTTATGATGATGAAGAGTTTTCATTTGTTTTATTTATCGTGAGCAAAAGCAAGAAGAAAATGATCTGAAGATTGAGTAAGGTAAAAGAAAAAGCAATTGCTCTTTTTCGAATTCATAATCATTTCCTTTTGTTCAGAAGCAATTTTATTGCTCGATAATCGAGTTAGAGCAGCAATATTAAGAGGAAAAGGTCAGGTCAGCTTTATGGATGTCCATGTAGCATTTACTTCCAAAGTAGGAAAAGCTTTCGCTTTTGCTTTCAAGGAAATTCATCTGTCTCAAAACTTTATAAATACCATTTGATTTTACTTCTTGCTTTTGCTCAAGAGCAATTGTTTCCTTTATGAGTAAGACCAACCATAATGATGTGACTGACAACCAACTGATACTGATACTGATCACTCTATGAAATTAAGATTATTCAAACTGATAATGCTTTGCACAAGACTTTGTCTTTGAATGATGATTTTATGATACTACCACTTTCTGAAATGAAGATTAATCAAACTAATAATGCCTTGCACAAGACTTTGCCTTTGAATGACGATTTTATGACGCTATCACTCTCTGAAATTAAGATTAATCAAACTAATAATGCCTTGCACAAGATTTTGCCTTTGAATAATGATTTTTTTTTAATAGACATCTACGCATCGCATGTGGGTATGTGTATCTAACGCACTGATGACAGTGTTCCAGGATAATAGACGAGAACATTGAGACATGTCAGAATAAATTACCGTCCATAATCCTGGATGAAATCAGAAATATAAAATCTTTCACAGAACTCTTCAAATCCTCCTCACTGTAGACAATGGCTAAGTCACTCCGATCAAGATTACAATGACTCAAGTTAAGAACATTCAAGATTAAAATGACCATTATCAAGCAAAACGCTAGTTTTGCAACGCCAAGAATAACAAAACGAGCGTGCTATACTTACGCTAAACCGAGTTCGTATGTATTTTCTTTTGTTATTTTGACCTGCTTAGACAAAACTTTTTATATTTTTTCTTCATATTCGTGTTTTCCTCGTCGAATAGAAGAATACTACTTTTTATTTTACCTTTTTCTGATACTCCTAACCGCTTTTACGAACACCCCTAATATTAGTAAAAGATTCATACTTTGGTCTCATTTTTTTTTTTTTTTTTTTTTTTCCGCATTCGTCTTACCATGGGCTTATGGTTAATTTTTATTTCATGCCATTTTGGTTATAAGTTCATAATGCTTGCAGCTCGAGGTTTATAACAAAAAAAAACTTCCGCGGTCACTTGGCGGCGCTTTGGCGGTATCGCCTATATCTCAAATGTGGCAAATAATAGAAAGCTGAAACTTTGTATATTAATTATTTGATTAATTTACAGCTTTTTTAATTCTATGTAATTTTTATATAATTAAACCATTTATGAGTTATAACATTTTTGTTGATTTTTGACGTTCACCGACCTCTCTTCACGTAATCACATGAATCGCTATTAAGGCTATATTGTATCGAGCTGAAACTTTCAGGACATATTCCTGAGTTTTGGCAGATGATTCCTCGTCAGAATAGCTATCTTCGAAAAATTTACGGTTTTTGAGTTATAAGTTCCTAAGGTAGCGCACAACATATTTTGGATTAGAGTGTCTTCTCCGAGTTTCGGAGCTCACAGTATCGGGACACCACACTCGTAAATGAAATAAAATTAAGGTATCGATTGATTGCTGAACTGTAGGGTGTGTTATCTTTCTTTCATCGACCTTCACTAGGTTCTTAGATATTATAGATGTACCTACTATTTTTCGACTAGTTAGTTTTTTTTTAATTTTCAAGATGTGGGTGAGTGAATTATTCAATGAAATACCTTAAAGATATTATAAGGCTTTTTATAAGGATTATAAAGATACAAAACTAAAATAATTATAGGTAGGTAGTAGGTAGGTACCTAGTTAGGTAGGTCCTCCATTAAAATAATTTTAATATGGGTTTAACTTCGCTTTCAACTGCATATCACGACGGGAGTACTACCCTCCATTAGCAGGAAACTGACAAACCTGCTACTCACATTAACCTCACCCAGCATGGGTTGGGCCAGATAGCCAGCATCATAAAGTCTTCACTTCGCTAGACTTTGCTTAAGATTGGTGATCCTACGAGAATTGATGTATTCAAAGCGCTGTCGATGGCACCTAATTAGGTGTGGCAAAAGTCATCTTTAGTTTTAGTATGTTGCACAGGCTTGCTAGCCGTGACTCATCAATTTGAGTTCTGTAACAATTTGGCCAACTTACAGAAAATTCATGTTATACTCTTAGCAGGTGAGATCCTCGCTACCCAGTCAGGAAGGCTTCAAACCCCAGAATCGACAAAAAATGTATAGGTAGTTAATTTGGTTACAATATTATTGTGTGCACATAAGCGATTCCGGTTCTCTTGATCTCTTGTGTTGACCTAGAACCTTAATGGGAATTTGATAATGACACAAAGAATACATAATACACATACATACCTAAATGGGTATAGTTGTAAAAACAATTCCAAGAAAATCACCTATATCTTGTAAGAAGTTACGGTTCGAAAAAATAGGTTTGACTTTACATGCAGGTACCTAGACACTAACGAAAGGGTATAATATATCGAACCTTTCTTGCAAAAAAGACAAATAAAACTCTTTTCTTTTGTTGTACCAGTCAAACCAGTCCAGCACGTGTTGTATCAAACAATAGATGTAAAATATTCCGTTAACTGGGTAGAATTTTTAATTGAAATGCTCTGTACTTGGGTGTTCGGGGTGCGAATTACTCATACACTCATACCTCGAGACGAAAAATGAGCATAGTAGACGATATGTCGCTGGTCATATGAACCTCCCCTTTGGTGCCGAGTAAGGATACTAAAGAGGGGAAATGTGCGGTGGCTCTAGATTTAAAAATCTACCTTGAGATCTTGAGAATGTATTTTTCTCTTTCTCGAACTCGGACTAAGGTGCGAATAAAGATAAAAAAATAGAGGGTCATGTTGTTATCAGCATGATCCTTAAGTGTTTCAAAGAAGCATGTTAGTAAACATTAACCTCGGATATTATTTTGGGTATAAACAAATTATTTTATTCTTTATGCAGGTAGTTGGGATACAATGTAAATGAAATAAGGTAAACAAAAATGGATGGATTCTATGGACCTAGACGCATCGTTATGTATGAGAAAGACACAAATCCGATCAGTCATAAGGAAGTTACAGGGAGTTAAATATCTTGTCCGTGACTAAATCCCTTTTCGAAATGACTCATAGTGAAGACACTACTTGTTGATACCATCAGAAAAGTTTACCTTTTGTGACTTAAACCCTTTTCAATATAACTGATTCAATTGCAAGTTAAATGAAAATTAAAACAAGTTGTATTAACCAAAAGTAAATGTCCGAAATTTGATAAAATGAAGCAGATTGAAGCGTTTGAGAGAGTTATTCATAAAAAAGGATCTAATCTCAAAAAATCAAAACTTGAAATACCTTAATATTTTAGAAATATTGGGCCGTAGTAAAGAGATGGTGAGATAGAAAAAAAAGCCATGAATATTTTCATAAAAATAAATTCTACTATATTTCATGTGTTAAATTTAGCAAATGGGAAACAATGTAACCAACCAAAAATACCTGATATCCCCCAAAAATACACTTCGTGTGCAAAAGACGCCAAGAAAATAACAATCCTTTCTCAATAGAATTACCTTCAAAATGATTGCCTAAAAAGAAACTGATATCAAATGAAGGCCAAGTTCTTGTAAACTGGATATTATCTGGCCACAAAAGAGTCTCAAGTACAGGAATTAAGCTGACAATTGGATATGATAATTCCCATTTTTCTGCTTTTTAACAACACTAAAATTTAACATTAAAAATCTTGGCAAGTTTGAAACATCAAAAAATTGCTTTGAACTTGCCAAGATTTTTAATGTTAAATTTTAGTGTT
This sequence comes from Bactericera cockerelli, assembly GCA_024516035.1. Taxonomy (NCBI): domain Eukaryota; kingdom Metazoa; phylum Arthropoda; class Insecta; order Hemiptera; family Triozidae; genus Bactericera; species Bactericera cockerelli. The sequence goes on from JAMCCL010001012.1 coordinate 8,192, forward strand.
GTTAAAAAGCAGAAAAATGGGAATTATCATATCCAATTGTCAGCTTAATTCCTGTACTTGAGACTCTTTTGTGGCCAGATAATATCCAGTTTACAAGAACTTGGCCTTCATTTGATATCAGTTTCTTTTTAGGCAATCATTTTGAAGGTAATTCTATTGAGAAAGGATTGTTATTTTTCTTGGCGTCTTTTGCACACGAAGTGTATTTTTGGGGGATAAACATATACACGAAGAAGATGAGTTAAGAACATTCAAGATTTCAATGACCATTATAATCATATGCACGAAGAAAAGAATCATGATAACGACATTGAAGATAACAATGGACTCTAACTCAGAGGGATCAATGGCATTCAATGGGCGAAAGAATCCTCTTTTTTTCCTTCTTCTTTTCACTCTTCTTCCTCTCCTTTTTCTTTTTCTTTCACATCTTTTTCTAGTTGATCATCTTCAGGAGAATCCTTTTGTTTGCTTCTCTCTCTCTCCTTTCTCTTTTTCTTTTTGGTCGTCTTCAGGTAAATCCTCTTATTTCCTTCTTCTCTCTCTCTCTCTTCTTTATTTCTTTCTTTCTTCTTTTTCTTTCTCTCCTTGTTCTTGTTGGTCGTCTTCAGGTAAATCCTATTATTTCCTTCTATTAAAAAAAGAGAGGACGAAGAAAGAGAGACTCTTCTTTCTTTCTTTCTTCTTTTTCTTTCTCATCTTGTTCTTGTTGATCGTTTTTTTCTCTTCTTCTTCTCTTTTCGTTCTTTTTCTTGTTGATCGACTTCAGGTAAATCCTCTAGTTTCCCTCCTCACCCTCTCTTCTTCCTCTTTTCTTCTTCTTCTTGTTGATCGTCTTCAAGTAAATCCTCTTATTTCCTTCCTCTCTCTCTCGCCTTCCTCTCTTTCTTCTATTTCTTTCTCTTGTTGATCGTCTTCAGGTGAATCCTCTTGTTTATTTCCTTTCTCTTTTCTTCCTCTCTTTCTTCTTTTTCTTTCTCTTGTTGATCGTCTTCAGTTGAATTCTCTTATTTCTTTTTCTCTCTCTCTTTCTACTTCATATCTCTCTTCTTCCTCTCTTCCTTCTTTTTCTTGTTGATCTTCTTCAGGTGAATTCTCCTGTTTCTTTCCTCTCTCTCTATTCTTCCTCTCTTCCTTCTTTTTCTTGTTGATCGTCTTCAGGTGAATGACCTCCAAGTGCCGGCAGTTTAATTAGCCAGGATAATTTGCTTCTAGCTTGCATATAATTATCTTAATTTGTTTCCTTCACAGCCGTCGGCTGGTTCTCTTCTATTTTTTTCGGATTCCATTTTTTTATATAGATATATCTCTCATGGTTAACAGTCCGTATTTTTATATAGGGTGTTTCATGAATTTCTAAATGATCCAAACAAATTACGTCCGTAGGATTATACAGTTTCAATATTTAAGACCATGTTCCATAAAATAATGGTAGACATATTTATCATCATCATCATAGGGTGGCATCATAGCGAACGATGGTAGCCAGACAGTAAAGGAATAACTCAGCACTTCTACCACTGTCTTTACAAGGAGGCTAATAATAATTGACAAGGGCCCCCAGAACCAAGCCAATGCTGGTCTACTCCCTGTTTATAGTCCCCAGCCAGACTGCTAGTCTACTCCCTGTTTATAGCCCCCCCCCCCCAGACAGACACATTAATAGAAGGTAAAAAAAAAAAAATGCAATCTCTTCCACCCAAACTTTTATGGACCAATAGATAAGTTCATTTTTACCGACCTCAGTAGCTTGATCGATAAGTCAGCGGACTTGTAACCTGGAGGTCGTCGGTTCCAGTTCCAAGTTCAGCAAAAATATTTATAAAAGCGGCTTTGACTAGTTGTGGATATCACGATTGTGATACGATAACTAGTAATAAAAAAAAAGTTCATTTTCTTCTAGAACACCCTATACAAATACCAAGAAACTTATAGCAAGTTCTAACAATGGTTCCAGGAACGTAATTGAGCCAATATTTATTTTGCAGCCACCTACAATAGTATAACTGATACAATAGTAGCCAGTAACAATAGTATTCTTGTTTGAGCTTAATAATAGAGTACTCTTTGTTGGCTATGAAGACGCCACTGTTACTGATCCTCCAACAGTTTCAGGACCCAAGTCACGAGTTCGATTCTCATGTAGAGAGAAACTATGGACTTTCATTTAGATTTAGATCGTGTACATCTAGTACAACTTCTCACTTTTCTGTTCATACTGATTAAAATAGAGAGTTAGTTGATGGCATGGAAATTCAGAATTATTATCTGCTGATGAGAGCAAATAAGCTCGAAACAGCCGTCCAAGTATGTTCTGATATTCATGTACATCTAGTACAACTTCTCACTCTTCTGTTTATACTGACTAAAATAGAGAGGTTAGTTGATGGCATGGAAATTCACAACTATTACCTGCTGATGAGAGCAAATAAGCTCGAAACAGCTGTCCAAGTATGTTCTGATATT
>JAMCCL010001013.1:0-10650 GCA_024516035.1 Bactericera cockerelli
ACCGCCCAGAAAAAGAGAAAGGGGAAAAGGTATTTTATATTTACACGAGGAAACAACCAACCACCCGATTTTTAGCAGCATGCAACATTTTGGGCCAACATTCAGGCAAACTTTTTTCTTTCTTTCCCCATGGTTGCCCAAAGCCCCACAAGCCCCCTTTGGGTATCCCCTTAAATTAAAAAGTTAGTAGTTTTTTTAAAACCAAATTTATTAATTATTTTAATCAGTTTTGATGCGATGCCCTTTTTTTTGCAGCAAGCGACTTGGGAAAAAAGCACAAGGGATTAAGAAACCCGGTTTTGCCAAAAACTCTCTTGCTTACAGAGCAAATTGTTTATTTCTAGCTTAAGCAACGTGTTGCTCAGGGGGCCCTTGTAACCCCCCAACATGACATACTGCCCTTACTCTGTCTAGCCCTCTAGACAGTACCCTGATGTAAAATTTATCTTCAAAAATTGCCGTTGCTAAGATTTTTTTTATGTTTAATATCATTATTTTTTATTCCCCTTGTAGGGGTCTATGACTTTTTCTTCCTTTAAATTTGAAAATTTTTCCCTCTTTTTTTTAAACTTGAATACATTTTTTATAAACCCTTTTTTTTGTGTATTTTCAAACTCCTTTTTTTTTTCTTCTTGGGAAAATTTTTTTTTTTTAACTCTTAAGGTACTATTCCCCCCTGGGGCGCGAATGAAACAGTACACATTCGAATGAATGTAGAGTTTAAAAACATTTTTAATTTTTTTTTAAAAACAAAACAAGTTTCAGATTGGGGGCCAAAAATCAGGGGTTGGTAGTAAAAAAAAGAAAAAAGTTTTCATATTTTTTTGGTTAAATTTTCACTTACGTGATATCAAAAACTACTAAAACCCTTTTTACTAAATCGGGCGCTAAAACCCGGGGACTTAAACCCAAACCGACCCCCGGGTTTTACAAGCCCCGCCCCCTTTAAATCAAACAAGCAAATGAGGTGGGTTGGATAGAAAGATTCCCTTTAAAGGCATACTTCTGCCCTTTGTGATTGTTTTCCCAATAAAGGATTACACTAAGATTTTTAACTACTACTAAAAATTTCCCCCATCTGCCTAGTTCCCCCTAAAAAAACCGAATCAGAATACCCACCAAAACTCGGTATAGGCCAGGGGAAAACTGTCCAAACTCACTCTGGAGGGACGGGTTTTTTCATTTTTTTGGATTTTTATAATTAAAAAATGAAAGTTTGTATTTTTAAAACTAAAAAGACAACTAGGGGTAATTTTTATTAAAAATACATTTATAAAAAAAACAAAATGTTGATTATTTTTTTGATCATAAGAAACGGGCTCAATAGGTAATTTTTTTATTTAAAAAATGGCCAGTATAACTTTCCTTTACCTATGTTGTACCAACAATTTTAAAAATTATTTGAAAAAAACCCCCAAAAAAATCTTAAAATTTTTTGTGGGAAACTTATTTTTAAAAAATTTAAACCAAAATTTTTTTGTCGTGTGGAAAAATAAAATTTTTTTTCCGTACTCCAGATTTTCAAAAAAACGCAAAACTGTGTAGGTTTGTCAAAGTTTCTTCACGTTTACAACAAAAAATTTCCCAAAAAAAGAAAAAAAATTTTACCTATTCACATTTTTTTTTTTTTGAAATTATTTTATTATATAGGGAAATTTCTTTTCGAAAATATAATGCCTTTTGATAAAATTTTAAAATTTTAAAATTTATTATAATGGGTTTTTTTCCCCCGTCGTTTTAAGTAAATAAAAAATATAAAAATACACAATGGGAAAAAATTTTAAAAAACCCCCTAAAACCCCTTTTTGAAAACATCGTTCTTAAAAAAGAGAAGAGAAAAAAAAAAACAAGATATTTTTTTTTTATAAAAAAAGAAAAGTGAATACATAGGATAAACACTTTGTTTTTTTAAAAAAAAAAATTACTGGTAATAATTAAAAAATTTTAAAAAGAAAAAAACCCACAAGAACTATAACCCCCCTTAAGAAGAATTCCCCACACATTAAGGTTATGGGTTTAAAAAATTTTTGGGAAACGAAAATTTAAAATAAAAAAAGCTTAGTTAACTATCATTTTAAAAAAAATCAAAATTTAAAAGCTTAATTTTTATTTTTTCAATAACTTTTTATTGTAATCAAGTGGTAGTGGTTAAAAGGGGCTAGTCGGGACCCCAGGAAATGTTTGGGAAAAGAATGCCGTTGGCATTAACCCCCGTCCCTTAACAAGTTTTGTTTTCCTTTAATTTTCAATAACTAAGTATGTATAAATTTTTTATATATTCTATGCATTTGTAAATAAAACTAGATCCCCCAAAAGTTTTAAAAATTTAAAAGGGATCTTGGGTTTAAAACCCCCCCCATGCAAATTTTTTTCCTCATTAAAAAATTTTAAATGGGACCCGTAAAAAAATAAGAACCCCCTGAGGGTTTAGGGTAATTTTTACCTCCCCCCTGGTGGGTTTCTTCCACTAGATGTTTAAAATTGCTCAAATGAAACTCCTAGGGGATAACAAATTTTTAAAAAACGTAGACCACCGGGTTAACCCCCGGTCCCGGGTACCCAAAAATCGCCGGTCCCACAAAGAAAATTTACGAAAAAAAAATGCCGTCTCTAAGTGTTTTAAAAAAATTTAAAAAATTTGGGTTTTCTCCCAAATGCCACCACTGAAAAGAAAACAAATATCTCCCACCATTTTGTCTCAAGTGGGAAAAAATGAACCCCGGGCAACCAAAGCACAGAATTTCTAAAAACCCCTGACCACCAAAACCCAAAGTTTCCCTTTTGGGAAAATCAGATTATCTCGGCAAAATTTTTGTATGTTTTTTTGTTAGATAACATCAAAGGGAAAATCAATTATCTCTGGCAATTTTTGTATGGGTTTTTTTTGATAAAAAAAGATTTTTAAAAAACAAAAACACTAATTTTTACAATTTTCAGATGGGGGGGGTGACCTTTCCCCGTTTCGAAAAAAACCCCGGGTTTTAAAAAAAAATGATTTTCCCCCCTTCGCCCCCTTTTTTTCCTTTTTGAACCCAAATTTTGGGTTTAAAAAAAAAAAACGGCCGGGGTTTTTCGGGCTTTTTTCCCCAACAATTTTGGGGAAAATTTTTAAAACTTTTTTTTTGGGCCCAAAAAAAGGGGGGAAAAAACCCCCCCTTTCCCCTGGGGATTTTTTCCCTTTATTTAAAAAACTTACTCTTTCCCAAACTTATCAAATTAAAACCCTTTTAAACACCAACTTTCTTTGATTTTTTGGGGTTTAAAAACACAATTCTTCCTCCACCTTTTTACTTTTTCATTTTTTTACTTTTTGGGGGGCATTTCCAAAAATTCTTCCCCCGCACCTTCAAAATTTTTTTTTTTGACTGGGGGGTTTTTTTTTAAAATTTTTTTCCCCGAAACCCTTTTTACTTCTTACTTTGACGGGGGGATTTCACTTTTTTCCTCGCACCTTTTTTCTTCTTTATTTTTTTACTTTTGGGGCCCCATTTTAAAAATTCCCCCCACCTTCTTTTTCTTTTTACCCTTTGGGGCTTTTGCTTTTTTAAAAATTCTTCCTCGCCCTTCTTACTTTTTTCTTCCTTGACTTTTTGGGGCATTTCAAAATTTCCCTTCCCCCACCTTCTTATTTCTTAAAATTTTTTTTGGGTGCAAAATTTTTAAAATTTTTTCCCCGCACCTTTTCATTTCTTCCACCCCTTTTATGCGGGGGCCATTTTTAAAAATTTTTCCCCGCCCCTTTCCTTTTTTTCTTTCCCATCTTTATTTTTGGGGTGCTTTTTTCCCCCAATTCTTCCTCCACCCATCTCCTCGTAAAATTGATTTTTTCCCCTTTTTCCGTTTTGGGGTCTTCCCCTTTCCCCTCCCCCCCAGTTTGGGGGAAGAATAAAGGGGAAAATAGGGGAAAAAGGAAAAGAAAAAGATGGGGAAAGACAATTTTTTTCCCTTTTTTTCCTTTTCTTTTTAATCTCAATCATTTTACAATTTTTTCCGCCCGACTTTTTTTTCCCCAAACCCCTTGGGCCTTTTTTTTTTTCACTTTTTCCCTTTCTTAAAATTTTTTTCCTTTCTTATTTTTCTTTCTTACAAACATTTTTCTTATCTTTCTTCAAATTTTTTTTTTTATTTTTTCCCGGGGTCGGAGTCATGCTAGTCTAATTTGCACTCCTACTCGACCCTACTGCGGAACTGGGGGAGCCCGCTTGTTTTCGTCTTAAATTCCACCTTTTTTCCCTTTCTTTATACTTCTTCTTCGTCTTTTTTTTAAAACTCACGCGGGAACTGTCGGGGGAATCTCGCTAAATTTATCACTCGTTTTCGATCTTTCTCTTCCTTTTTTCCTTTTTTTCGATTTTTTTTTTTTTCCCTCCTTTTTCCGACGCCGTTCCTTGGGGGCTTTCGTTTTCAGGGGATTTTTTTTTTTTGGGGTTCGCCCCATTTTTTTTTTTTCCCCGGGGGGGACGGGCCCCACTTTCTGACTTCGCAAATTTGTTTTTTTTTCCCCTCACATTTTTCCTTTTTCCACCGCCCCCTTCCTCATTTTTTTTACCTCTCGGGGGTTTATGGGGGCTCCGTTTTTCTTGTCTCGACTTTCCGACAAGTCTTTTTTTTTTCTCTGTTTCTCCCCCTCTTTTCACCCCCTCCATCGGGTTTTGGGTTTTTCCCCCATCAAAATTTTCTTTTCCCCCGTCTTCGCCCAAATCCATCGTATTTTTTTTTTTCCCGGGGCCCCCCAAAAAAATTTCGTTCGATACTTTCACCTTTCCCCAATAATTCTCGATTTCCCTTTTGGGGCCCCCTTTCCCACTTTCCCAAGGGTTTCCGCGTCTTCCCCTCTCTCGCCCGGGGGAACGCTCGGGGGTTTTTCCCCTTTTTTCATTCCCGAGCCACTTTTTTTTAACCGGTTTTTTTTTTTTTTTCCCCCCGGGGGGGGTTTTTTGATCTCGTTACACTTTTGGGTTTTTGGGGGAATTAAAAAAATTTTTTCGAATGAAAACCCTCCCGGGGGGGGTAAAAATCATCGCCCTCTTTTTGCTCTAAAAATTTTATCTTTTAATTTTTTTGCTCTAAAAAGAAATCGGTTTCTTGTATGCACATCGCCATTTCGGGGAAAACCCCCTGGGGTTTTTTCTCCCACTGGGGGGTTTAAACTCCTAGGGGTTTCCCCCCCGGGTTTTTTTATCTCATCCCGAACCTCGATTTTTGGGCTGCTTCCCCCTTTTAACACTCTCACTCCCCTTTTTAAAAACCAACTGTTCCTTTGTTTTTTTTTTTAATATTTTTTTGGGGGTTTTCTTCAAACTAACTCTCGATGGGTCCTCTTATCTCTTTTCAAATTTTCCCCCCTGAAAAACTTGCCGCTGATCTCTCGCTCCCTCACTTCTTTCCCTCACTCTTTTCCCCCTTTTTTCTCAACTTTTTCCAATCCTTTCCCCCCCCTTTCCCCTTTCCCGACTTCTCAACTTTTTTTAAAACTCAATTTTTTTCCCAAAACCACTATCTTTTTCCCTTTTTCCTATCCCCATTAAAACTCTTTTTCAACCCACACCCCTTCCCTCCCCTTTCCCCCCCCTCCTCTTTCCCTCCCCCCTTTTCCCCCCTCCTTTTCTCTTCCCCTCCCCCTTTTTCTTTTCCCCCCCTCCCCCCCCTTTTTCCCCCCAAAAATTCCCCCCTCCATATGCTCCACCCCCCTCCCCTTCCCCTTTTTCCCCTTACCTTGCACACCTACGAATCACATGGATCCGCCCCCCCGTCGATCAGCACATTTTTCCCTCTTCATAGGGCCCCCCGCAGGGGGTTGGGTTTTTTTCAACCTAGAACCGTACTGGGGGGGGTCCCCCCCCCACCTTCCCGGGGGACCCCCACAGCATTCACCTTCCCCAAAGGGGGGAAAAAACTCCATCCCTCGCTGGGGGCGGGTTTTTTACTTGCACCAAAAAAATTCTCCCCGCTGCTCTCCTCACAGTCCCTACTATCCCAGAAAATCCCCCGCGCCCTTCCCCTCCCCTCCCCCCCACCCTCCCCTCCACCGCGCTCATCCCTTCGTTCTTTTTTTGCCTCTCCCCCCAAATCATCCTTTTGGCCCAGCCCCTCGGGGCCCCGGGGAGGAGGGGGGGGACTAAACCTCCGGCAGATCCTCAAAGGGGTCCTCCAAAACCATTTTGGGGACCTATTCCAAATGGGGGAAACCTCGTTGCAATCGTTTTTCATTTTGGGGGGCACTCGAACCCTTTGACCATTTCCCCGCAAACCCCAAATTTTTTTTCCCTTTTGGGGAGTTCAGGCCCGGGCCCCCGGGGGGAAAAACTGACCCTACACCCCCCCCCCCGCAGTTCACCCCGGGACACCGGGGCCGTTTTCGGTAAGAATTTTCCATCTTTTCCCCTCGTATACCCCCTTTTCTCCGTACCGGGGGGAAAAAAAACACCCCTTTTTATCCCCCCCGGGGGCCCCGGGGTTTTGGGGGTTAATTCCCCCGCACGGGGGAACGGGGTTTGGGGTTTTATATTTCCCTTTCAACTTAAAGTTCGGGCAGGGGGGGACGCGCGTCTAGAAAAATTTCCGGGGGCCGGGGCCCCCCTTCCTAGCACCACAAAGGGGGATGATACAAACCGGGGGTTTTTTAAACCCCTTCCCAAAATTTTTCCCGATCCGCGTTTGGGTAATTTTTTTTAAAATGTTTTTTAAAAAAAAAAAAAAAAAAAAACCTTTTTTAAAGGGGGGGCGACACACTTCCGGGGGTCGGGGCTAAAAACTATTTAATTTAAATTTTTCCCTTGGGGGTAAAAAATTTTTTAACACTACTTTTTTTTTTGGGGGTTTCCCTTTGGGGGGTAAAATTTTCTAGGACGACTATAATTTTGCTTGGCAAAAACTCTTTCAAAAAAAGGGGGGGATCAAGAGACTGGGGTAGAATTAAAAAATTTTTGAGATTGATATTGCTGCTGATGAGGGGGGGGCCCAAAAAAACAAAAATGCAATCTGGAAAAAAAGCCCAAAAAATTATTTTTTTTTATTTATTTTTTTTTTATTTAACAAAACCACCTTACAAAAAATTTTACCTTCCTTTCCCCCTCATGCAAGTAAACCCCCTAATACACCCACGTTTCCCCCCAAGGGCTAAGGACCCCCTTTCCCCCAGAAACAAGCGAGCGTGGCTTTTTAAAACTAATTTTTTTTAAGAACAAAATTTTTTTAAAAAAATTTTCCTTAAAACAATAAATTAAAAACAACAATACCAATGTCATATTGAAAAAAAAAATTTTAAATTTTTAAAACTAATTTTTTTTACATTTTTAAAAAAATTCCTAAGACAGCAAAAATCGTCTGTAATTTTTGGGGGTTTCATTGAAGATCCCCAAACTCTTTCAGGCCGATTCATGAATTTATAATCCCCCAAGAGGGGGCTGTAAGGGGGTTTAATATTGGGATTTTTTAAAAAGGGGTTTGTTTTTTTTTACTTTTTTTTTTTAGACATGTAACATTTTTTAAAATCCCATTTGTTAAAGCTCTTATACTTTAAAAATATTTAAATAAATAAATATGATAATAATAATTGCCATTGAAAAAGGGAAATTTTTTATTGTTAAAAGAGAAATTAATATTTTTTTTATTTTCCTACCTAAAAAAAACAACAAAAAAAAAATGCATCATTGTCCAAAGGGCTTTTTCCCATTGGTAATCATTCCTTCACCACATTTTTGGGGCCCAAAAAATTCTAAAAAACCCCCTCACAAAAATCTGGGGGAAAACCCCTTTTTGCGGGGGACCAACAACCCCTTTCACCCCTCCGATGGGAAACATGAAAATTTTTAAATGCCCGAATTTAGATCTTCAAGCCATCCCACCTTGTCACAGCTAAAAAAGGGGGGTATTTTTTTAAAAAAAATTTGGGGGTTTTTGATTCTAAAAAATTTTTAGTTTTTTTCTCAAGGGAAAACATAATTTTTTTAAGGGGAAAAACATTGACCAAAGGGAAAAATTTTTTTTCTGGGGTTTTTTAAAAAAAATTGCAAATTAATTTCAACCAAAAACAATTTCAGACATAAGGGCCTGTCCCCTCACACACATCAATACTTCGGATAAATCTATCTTTTCAAAAAAAAAAAGGGCGGGGAGAAATATTTTTCTAATACTGATCATGCCAAAAAATTTCAAAATTATTTTAAAAAAATTTTTTTACTTTTTTTATTTTTAAATGGGAAAATTTAAATAAACAAAAAAAAATATTTTAGAGATAACCCCAAAAGTTTAATCTCAATAAGAAAATAAAACTACATCTAAGGGGGTCTAATTTGAAAAAAAAAGTCAACTTTTAAAATGAACTTTTTTGGGTAGACAACAGTTCGAGCCCCTCATTAAACCAGAAAAAATTTTTTACTCAATCAATTTGGTTCTTGGTTAAAAAAGATTACCCCAAAAAAAAAAAAAAAATAAAATTTTCCTTTTTCCCTTTTAAAAACAATGAATTTTTTTATTTTGGGCACACTTACAGCAAGCTTGAACGTAGTCTTTTTACAATTTTTCTAAAAACCCCTCCTTTTTCAAAAACTTAAAATAAAAAAAAATAAGATCTATTTTAAAAAGTTTTTTCAAATTATTTAACCAAATTAAACATCTTTCTTTTTTTTTTTTTATTAAAAAAGTGAAATTCCTTTTTTTTCTTTTAAAAATTTTCAATATTTGAAAAATTTATATTTTATTTTAAAAAAAACCCCAAAAAAATTTTTTTCCAAAAAAAGGGGTCAAAAATTTTTTATTTTTCTTCTATTTTTTTTGCTGAATTTAACCCCCTTTTATACTGTAAAAGAAATCCCAAAAAAAAAAAAAAAAATTCCCCAAACCCCAAAGGTTGGGAAAAAGGGGAAAGTGGGAAAAGGGTCTGTAAAAATTTAAAAATTAAAGAAAAAAAACCCAAAATTTTTGAATAGACAAAAAGTTCTTTTTTTTCCCTTTTTCAATGAAAAAATATTTTCTACCTAACATAAAATTAAATGTTTTAAAAAAATAATAATAATAAGCTACTAAAATTTACCCCCAACATTTTTTTTTTTAAAAAAATTTAATTTTCCAAAGAACATTAATTTAAAATTACCATCAAAGGTTCAAAATTTTCCTAAACAAAACCCAAAAATCCCGTCAAAACACAGCCCTTTTTCCCCCAAAAAAATTAAAGGGGGTTAAAGTTTTTTCTAACCATTTATTTTTTTCTTAAAGCCCAATTGTTTTCAATAATGAAAACAAAAGCCAATCTGAAAAAAAAGGGGTTTAAAAGGTTTTTTAAAAAAAAAAATTTTCCTTTTGTAGTATATTTTTTGGGCCTACCTATTATTCATTTTTAAACAGAAAAAAAAAAAAAAAAAAACAGTTAAAAGTAAATTCCTAGAAAAAATTTTTTTTTTCAAACTAAACATTTGAAAATTTTTTTGGATACAATAATATGAAACATTTTTTCCATAACTGAAATACCCCTTTCCTTTTACAAAATTTTTAAAAAAAAAAAAATTTTCCTTTTACTGGAAAATTTAAAAATTCTTTTGTTTTAAAAAATTTAAAATTTTTTTAATAAAAAAAACATTAAAATTTTTAAAATTTTCCTTGTGTCCCTTTACTGGGAACTACAACAATTGAGTAAAAAAATACCCTTTTTTAAAAAAACCAAGAAATTTTCTCATTTAAAGGGGAAAAAAAGTGAAAAAAAAAAAAAATTTTTAACAGTGGTGTTTAATTTTTTTTAAAAAAACTGAAACCATCAATGATTCATTTTCAAAAAAAAAGAACCAACACAAATTATTTTTACTTTCATTTTTAAAGTTATTTTTTAACCCCAAACCCCCCACAAAAAAATAAAACTTTATTATTGCAAATAAAAAAAAGACTTTTCTTTTAAATTAAAAACCCTCCCAATCAAAATTTGGGGGGTTTTTAAATTTTTTCCCTTTTAAAAAAAATTTAAAAAAACCCCAGGCATGTCTTGAAAAAACCCAAAAATAAAAAGAAAGTAAAGTTTACTAGAAAGTACATAAATCAAAAAATACCCCCATATACTAGGGCCCTTGTAGGGTGTTTTAAAAAAACCCCAATTAGCAAATGTCGTGGCTTAGTTTTTGGGGCGGTACAAAATAAAAAATATCACTTCTTTTTCTTTTTTCACTCTACTTTCTCCCTAACTTTTTAAATTTAGTCAACATTTTTTGAAATCTGATATCTTGTCCACCTTTACAGTCATAAAAACTTTTACGGGCTTTCACAAAAAACAAAACTCAATACATTAAACATTTTTTTTTGTTATTAAGAGAGTTTTTTTAAAATTTTAAATTTTTAAAAGGGGGAAGTTTTTAAAAAGGGGGAAAAAAATTTTTTTTATTTTTAAAAATTTTTTCTTTTTAGGGTTTCAATTTTAGATTCCCCTGAAATTTTCTTCCCCTTTCTTTTTACTAACAAATAAACTTTTAAAAAAACCATGTAAATAGAAAATTTTTTTCCAAAAAAGTTACCTATACTTTTTTTTTTTTACTTTAAAATTTTTGAAAAAAAAAACCCCCCAAAATTTTTTTTTATTTGGGTTTTTTTTGCCCAGGGGAAAAAGCTAGCACAAAAAAGGTGAAATAAAAACCTCTTTTTTTTTCCAAAAACCCCCCAAACTTGTTT
>JAMCCL010001014.1:0-10640 GCA_024516035.1 Bactericera cockerelli
TGGAAGTGATTTTTTTTTTTTTTTTTTTTTTTAAGTGGGGTTTAACGTCGCTTTCAACTGCCATGGTCATATCACGACGGGGGTTTTACCCTCCATTCGCAGGAAACTCACAAACCTGCTACTCACATTGACCTCACCCAGCCTGAGTGGGGCCGGGAAAAGCCAGCGTCACGAGAATTAGAATTTGAATGGTCACCCATCGAAGTCTTAACCTCGCTGGATGTCGCTTAACTTCGGTGTTCTGAAGGGAACCGGTGTATTCAACATGCCATCGACGCTGGCTTGGAAGTGATTTTACTTCCTAACTATTATTGTATTTATTTATTTAGCAAATAGATAACCTTTTTAACAAATTTGTGAAATCCCTTATAATTATGCTGGCAATATTCGAGAAACAAACAAAACGCTAATTTTGCACCGCCAAGAAAGAAAGAAAGAAAAGCTTTTTTATATATCTACGTATATCCACGTATTTTCTTTGGGAAGACGAACATATTTCAAGAGATATCCTTAATTTTGAATGGCCTAATAGAGCCTGAAAGACCTGAAGACATCTGATTAAGAAAAAAGTTTGCTAACAAGTAGTTTGGACAAACTAATTTACAATAGACATGTTGTATTTATTGAAAGTTAAATATTTGTCATTATATTCTAAATATTAGTAAAAAATATTATATGTATCTTTTAATCAAGTATATATGCAAAATAAAAATATTTTTACTGTACCCTCCTTATTATAGGATAAAGGTAGCATTTACCTATCTCGTTTTTTTTTCATATTACGACGGGGGTTTTACCCTGCGATCGTAGGAAACTCACAAACCTTCTACCCACATTAACTTCAGCCAGCCTGGGTTGGGTCGAAATGCCCGCATCACGAAGTCTTCACCTGGACGTTGCTTAACTTTGGTGGTCCCACGAGAACCGGTGCATTCACAGCGCCATCAACGCTGGCTCTATCTGGTTTATTTGTGATTTTATATCACAACGTATGTCGGTAGGTTGACGAAATTTCAAGTAACATATTCATTTTTTATTCTCGTATGTCACAAGTGGTCGTCTCTACCAATACTCATTTTTCCACACCAGATATTAGTGAACCACGTAACATCCAAAATACAGATATAAAAAAGTCTAATTCCTCCGGAATTCAAACTCAGCTCACTTCAATGTAAGTCTGGTGCGCTAGACCACTCGGACACTGTGACTCCTGACACCGTCGAGCATAAAAAGTCTTTGAAGGGGTTGGGAAATCATGAATAATGAGTACATTTGGTAGATACCTGTGTAGAAAATAAGTAGAATGAAAACATTGAAAAGAGAACATTGGATATGTGATAAAACAATGAATTAACATTTTTCTTTATTAATAAATTAATTCAATTATTGAATAATAGATAGCACAGTCTGAGTTGGACCGGGAATAGCTAGCATCAAGATTGTCCAAAATTTAAATGGTCACCCATCCGAGTCCTGAATTCGCTGGACGTTGCTTATCACAATCGACGGACCGTAAACTGGTGAATTCAACGTGCCATCGACACTAGTATCAACATTCAACGTGCCTGTGAGATATAAATTGTAGGTACTTCTTTCGCTGAGAAGGCTGAGATCGGAATAGTAATAATTATTTTCAATTTGGCTTCCATCTCGGAAAAAACTTGTTTAAAAACTTAAAAAGGATAAAGAAATTTAAAACTATTAAACAAGAAGAATCACCAGACAAAAATTATTTTTGAAAAGATTAGAAAATGTAAACAATAACACAGATGATTTTCACACAGAGGTGAAAATACCCTCTGTGTGAAATGGGCCATATTCACAGAAAAATTGTAATTGCTCGTGAGCAAAGAAAATGTTTGCAAGCTTTATTTTTAGCTTTGTGATGTACATATACCTTTTACTTCCATAGAAACAAAAGCTTTTGATATTAGATAAAAGAAAAAACTCTTTATTGTACTCAAAACTTTTTTATTTGTAGATCGAAGCAACTCCTTTGGATTTCGGAAGAAAAAGCATTTCCTTCTTTTGAATGGGGCCCAATATTGCGCCTGTGCGGAAACGGCATCGAGCACTGAGGTTATATAACATAGAGGGAACCCGATGTATCAAGATTTGCGTTCAAAAGGGACTATCAGCTGATTTCAAAATCAATGCCGGACTTGTAGTAATTTTTCTTTCGCGAAAGAGTGGGTACCTAAACTACCTAATTCTTCTGAAATAATATTTTTACTATTTTCATACTTACATATTAGTAATTTCTGTCTTTCTTCCTCTTTTACTTTCCTTATTTTCTACTTATTATGTAGTAATATAAGAGTTGGTATCTGACGTGAAAATTAAAGATGTTTAGATGTCCGCCTTTACATGAAGTAAACAAAAAATTCAAATAAATTGAACCAATCAGAAGCCGGGATTTGTTGAAAGAGGGACCATCAGCTGTTCAAAGTTGGACGCATAAATTTGTTCAACTCGAGATAGGTAAGGTTCCCTCTATATTATATGATCTCAGTGGAATCGAGAGATTCATAAGTCACAATTTATATACTTAATTGGCCAAAAAATTTCAAAATCCCGACGGTTGTCCCTAAAGTAGTTTTAGGGACGTTCAAAAATACGGGCCTAAGGCTTATTTCAGCCATTAGGTTTCAGCCACACAACTGTACTCAGTACCTACGAGATGCAAAACCAGCTTGGAGAAATTGCAAGGTTTTTATACCAAGAGACGGTGTAGAATTCAGCTCATCGCTGTGATGATTGTAAAACATCTCTCGGTTTCTTGCAGCCCATATAACACGCCATGTTGCAAAATATATCCTAAACCATCTTACCTTTGTACCAGACGAGCGGTCCTCAGTCTGGACCTACCCATGGTGAGTCAGAAGCAGCCGCTGCGCTGGTGTAGTTCTCACTCTTCTTTCTCAAACCCAACATCTCTATCTTGTACACAGCATCTTGTGTTATTCTCTCGACCCCCATTGATATTTAATTGCAGGGTTTCAAGCTGTAATTGATACCTGCTGCATTCTAGTGATGGCTCTATTAATGTAACGTCATTATAGAGAAATAGGTTACGATGGTTGGGTGGTTTTTCTTGAGTGTGTTTTGATACTTTTGATGGCTTCATCATGACTGGTTTCGTTTGAAACAAACTCTTCTAAAATGTGTAATATTGGGGTTGAGTGTGTTGTCCTTCTACCTTTGCTGGCAGACTAGAACTAGTCTGTATTCTGACCATGACACTACTATAAATCAAGGAATAGACCAGAAAAGTTATCATAAGATAATCAACGCATTCATTCATTCATAATCAATGCAGTTCGGAAACGTCTTGGCCAAATGAATAATTGCACCCATGCAGAGTCTCTTTTGGGTATGTCAAGTACGGGAAAAAACCTTTACAGCGACGCGACTTTCTGCTAGTTATACAACATTAAAGCTCTTTTTCCCATTGGACTTCTCAAAGTAAAATAGTTCAATTATTTTAATAATCATTATGAAAAAAACAGCAAAGCAAATTTATGAGCAGATAGTTGGTTGGGTATTCAGTAGCAGTGAAGTAGCTCAGAACTTCTACTGTGGTTCCAAGTGCATGCAAAATGTTCGTGTGCAACAACATAACACGAAGACTGTGGGGTCTTAGAAATGCATACACATACCAAGGAATGCATGTAAAATGTACGTACACTGAGATGACAAGATGTAGTCAATATCTTGCTGTGAAGATTCATACAGAGTGCAACAAAATCTATACAAAGAGTACCCAAAATATACGGGGATCAATTACATACATAGATTGGTGGGCCGTTTCCTTGGATTGGTTGAATACACAAAAAAGGTTGGAGAACAACATTTTCTTATTGTAAAAAAATAATGGGGGTTTTCTTTGATTATTTTATTGATATCTTGAGTTTTTTTGGACCCGGCCCCAATTTATTGGTATATTGGAGGTCCCGCTTGGACTTATTTTATTATACATCTTAAACGGGGGTTGCAACATTTCAAATCCAATGATTTTGAGGTGCTAATAACAAATTTGACATTGATTTTTACCAAACTGTTACCGTTGAGTCAGCAGTGGCTGAAGTACGTAAATCGGCAGTACGGCAGTTTTAATAAGGTCTACCTACAATATTTAAAGATTGCGTATTTTCATAGACATAAAATAACGTTTGTGAGACTCCTCCTGCTAAACTCGGGCTCAAGTCCTGGATATTGTATCTGTAAAAATATGCCTTTACTATACTGTTCCAGATCCGCCATTCGCTGCTCAGCTAGAAATTTTCGAAGAAAAAAAATCTTTAGCAAAGTAACTACTTTTACAAAAATACCCATGTTAAGTATTACGACTCATAGCTATGCTAAATGTTGGCATTTCCAATGTACACATGTACCTCAGCTGACCCCCTCCCCCAGTGCCTCCGTCCCTGTCTCTCTGCTGACTCATACAGCAATAAATTTCTCAGGCAAGAAAAGAGGGGGCCGGGCCCCTCCTCCCAGTAAATATTCTGGTTTATTGCTCTGCTTATGTCTGCCAAGTACCTGCAAGTTTATCTTTATTATGGAAGACATTGCAAGGCGTTCATAGGTAGGTAAATTTACTTTCAAAAGTTCAACGTTACCATGGAAAATAATAATAATGACACTCATGGTACTACCACCACAAGAACTTTACTAGTAACAACTACTAATACTTCCACCTACTAATAATAATATTATCTGTACTTGTGCAAGTTAGTTCATATCCAGGTATCTTGTAGTGTTGAACCTAAGTGCATCAGGATTTATGTAGAACAACCCTAGCCCAAGCCCATTTTTTTTCTCTACAAAATGTTTTTTTTTTCTCTTTCACAAGGGAAAATATTTTTGAAAAAATATTTTATGGATCTACCATTTCTGGATATTTCTAAAAAAAAAATCCATCACTCAAGAAAAACCTCAAGCTATCCCGGACAGAGTGCGCGTTAACACTTCACACTAATTTAGTGAAGTAGACGGGTAGAATGTAATAATGTAAGGAATGCACTTGAGTACCTGCTACATATGAGTAAAGCACCTATGAACAGCACGAACACATGTAAACAGCTACTCAAGATATCACCCGTTTACAAAATGACTCATAAAAAAATCATCTTTGATTACGAAAACATGAATCATCATGAACCAGGGGCCAAAATGATGATAGCAACGAGTACTAACTGTGTGTGACCTTTTCTGTTGAGACCGAGCGTTCAAAACTGTGATACCTTAACAAAAAAAATTCTTCGGGAACAGAATTTTCGAAAATTTTCTTGAAGCTTACAAGTTTAGTATTGCCACGTCATCACTCAACGGTCTCAACACAGTCTACCATTGGTGGGCGAGTGGTCAAAACTTCAGTCCGACGACGATGCATCGATTTTTCTCAATTCATTTTAGTTTATGTAATGAAAGATGGCGCCAAATTGAGCCACGTTGACTATTTTTTACACGTATGGAGCTTCACACACAGTGTACATAAAGTACTACTTGAACTTATAATTAAGTGATAGGGACAGAGGACAGACATACCTACAAAAAATACTTCTTGAAGATATGCCGCAAACGTTCTAAGAGATTGTAAATGTAGTAAAAAGGTGCCCTATAGAACTAAATGGCATACCTAATGGCACTCCTAATTAAAAAAAAAAAACCGACAATCTAATAAACTATACTTTACCATGCTAGATACGATACAACAAAAAAGATAAATAATAATAAAAGCGCCATCTCAAAGGGACAGTACCAAAGAAAAAGAAGATTTTAATGAGACCCTGAGACCTATTACAAGCAACATGTTCGCCGAAATATGTAACGTTTTAACAAGAATAAAAAATGCAAGCCAACAAGTGTGTACCTTTGTTTTAAGAAACCAAAATATACTTGAACCAAAAACCAGACAAACGGGAGGGCAATAAATCATCCCCTTCATTCCACATGGCGCAGATCATGTATTTTAGAACCATGCGAGATATTTTTTGACATAGGAACATGGGTCTGATGTCACCATACTAATTTTTAATTACACTTCACAAAATAAGAAAGACAGCTTACATGGTTATCGGTTGTAGTTCTTGATATCCAATATAATAAGTATTATTATAATTATAATAGACCCTTTAGTGAAAGGTGACCACTGGATGAGAATAGGTGCTCATAGTGCTTATAACACGTCGTGAACTCAAATTAATACGGAAAATTCATGCATTGTGTGGAACTCGAACCAAAGGATCCCGCTACCTGGATTACCAGACTAGCGCCTTCACCACTCAACCACAGGTTATTGGCTTTTTAGTTTCATCCTTAATCATAAAATAGGTACTTACAATTAGTATGAAAGTAATATAGTAGATGGTGAAATTCATGTGAAAAGTAGCTTTGTGGTATTGTTAGCCCTCTCTCGGAAGAAGGAAGATTGGGGGCGAAGAAAAAAGACGGAATTGAGGTGGTCCTCTAATCACTGGCAATAATGCTTGTCACAATTAGACCTAGAGGTTCAGATAAGAGAGTACTTTTATACTATCTTGAACGACAGGAAACTCTACACAGGAATAGCAGCGAATGAATCTGAGATAGTAAGTATCCGTGTGTGTACCACAGAAAACCAGAACATTATTCCCAACACTCGGACCGAAAGTGCCGAAAGATGGTTTTTTTTGTGTAACTTAAAATCGGGCAAAAATAAATACCTACCTGTGTCTGAAATGAAGAAAAGAAGAATCAGAAAAAAGAAACAAGAGACCCAACGAGAGAGAATTTAAAAAAAATGGGGAACATGAAATCATATCTGCTGTAAGAGAGGAAAAGAAACTAGCCTACAGACAAAACTGAGCCACACAATACCTGTGCCTGAGGCAACAAAGCAAATTCAATGAAATGAATGGAGATTTTATCAACAAAACACTTCACTACTACAGGTAGTCACCGTGGCCGACTGAGTTAGCGCGCTAGGCATTGCACGCATGGTGACCTGGGTTCGATCCGCAGCGGGGCAGGAATTTTTCTGTTCTGTACTTGGATGTTCGGGGTACAGTCATAACTCTTGAGGAAAAACCCTAGTGTTTTGCCTTTGTATGAACAAACATTCCTAAAAAACATCTTTTCTTGCTATGTATCTACTAGTAGACCAAGTTACGAACACATCAAATAAATTTGGGAAGAAATTTCAAACATGAGAACATTAAAAAAGGGTATTTTTCACCATGGTTTGGAACGTGGATGAAATTCCTTTTAAGGATAAGTACTGAAGAGCCAAAAGCAGGGGTCAAAATCCTAAACTAACGGGGGCAACAAAAAATGGTTTAGGCCCGTATTTTTGAACGACCCTAAAACAAATTTAGTGTGAGTGGTCCGGATACGCGTGCGCAGTGAATCATATCAGCCACAGAGACAGAATTTATTTTGAACTTAAGTTTTGAACGCTTCTCACAAATCTTGAGCGCAGCTCAGCGCATGAGCAGAAACCATTTCAGCCAGAAAGATGTAGATATAAATATAAATAAACAACACGTTTCTATGCATTTCCAATCAGCTGACCCTAAAAGTGAATGAAATTTGTTGAAATTTTGGAGTTCGGAAATTGGTCACTTTACAACTGCCGGTGATTTCTCATCGGTATTTTTGAAATTCGTGAAGACACATTATAATATTTCTTGGAAGTGATTTTACTTCCTAACTATTATTGTATTTTCTTTATTTAGCAAATAGATAACCTTTTTAACAAATTTGTGATAATCCCTTATAATTATGCTGGCAATATTCGAGAAACAAACAAAACGCTAATTTTGCACCGCCAAGAAAGAAAGAAAGAAAAGCTTTTTTATATACCTACGTATATCCACGTATTTTCTTTGGGAAGACGAACATCTTTCAAGAGATATCCTTAATTTTGAATGGCCTAATAGAGCCTGAAAGACCTGAAGACATCTGATTAAGAAAAAAGTTTGCTAACAAGTAGTTTGGACAAACTAATTTACAATAGACATGTTGCATTTATTGAAAGTTAAATATTTGTCATTATATTCTAAATATTAATAAAAAATATTATAGGTATGTATCTTTTAATCAAGTATATATGCAAAAAAAAAAATATTTTTACTGTACCCTCCTCATTTTAGGACAAAGGTTGCATTTACCTATCTCGTTTTTTTTTTTTTATTACGACGGGGGTTTTACCCTGCGATCGTAGGAAACTCACAAACCTTCTACCCACATTAACTTCAGCCAGCCTGGGTTGGGTCGAAATGCCAGCATCACGAAGTCTTCACCTGGACGGTGCTTAACTTTGGTGGTCCCACGAGAACCGGTGCGTTCACAGCGCCATCAACGCTGGCTGTATCTGGTTTATTTGTGATTTTATATCACAACGTATGTCGGTAGGTTGACGAAATTTCAAGTAACATATTCATTTTTTATTCTCGTATGTCACAAGTGGTCGTCTCTACCAATACTCATTTTTCCACACCAGATATTAGTGAACCACGTAACATCCAAAATACAGATATAAAAAAGTCTAATTCCTCCGGAATTCAAACTCAGCTCACTTCAATGTAAGTCTGGTGCGCTAGACCACTCGGACACTGTGACTCCTGACACCGTCGTGCATAAAGAGTCTTTGAAGGGCTTGGGAAATCATGAATAATGAGTACATTTGGTAGATACCTGTGTAGAAAATAAGTAAAATGCAGAACATTGAAAAGAGAACATTGGATAGTTATAAAACAATGAATTAACATTTTTCTTTATTAATAAATTAATTCAATTATTGAACAATAGATAGCACAGTTTGAGTTGGACCGGGAATAGCTAGCATCAAGATTGTCCAAAATTTAAATGGTCACCCATCCGAGTCCTGAATTCGCTGGACGTTGCTTATCATAATCGACGGAACGAAAACTGGTGAATTCAACGTGCCATCGACACTGATAACAAGATTCAACGTGCCTGTGAGATATAAATTGTAGGTACTTCTTTCGCTGAGAAGGCTGAGATCGAAATAGTAATAATTATTTTCAAATTGGCTACCATCTCGGAAAAAACTTGTTTAAATTCTTAAAAAGGATAAAGAAATTTAAAACTATTAAACAAGAAGAATCACAAGACAAAAATTATTTTTGAAAAGATTAGAAAATGTAAACAATAACACAGATGATTTTCACACAGAGGTGAAAATACCCTCTGTGCGAAATGGGCCATATTTCATAGAAAAATTGTAATTGCTCGTGAGCAAAGAAAATGTTTGCAAGCTTTATTTTTAGCTTTGTGATGGACATGTACCTTTTACTTCCATAGAAACAAAGCTTTTGATATTTGATAAAAGAAAAAACTCATTATTGTACTCAAAACTTTTTTATTGTAGATCGAAGCAACTCCTTTGGATTTCGGAAGAAAAAGCATTTCCTTCTTTTGAATAGGGCCCAATATTGCGCCTGTGCGGAAACGGAATCGAGCACTGAGGTCATATAACATAGAGGGAACCCGATGTATAAAGATTTGCGTTCAAAAGGGACCATCAGCTGATTTCAAAATCAATGCCGGACTTGTAGTAATTTTTCTCTCGCGAAAGAGTGGGTACCTAAACTACCTAATTCTTCTGAGATAATATTTTTACTATTTTCATACTTACATATTAGTAATTTCTGTCTTTGCTTCCTCTTTTACTTTCCTTATTTTCTACTTATTATGTTGTAATATAAGAGTTGGTATCTGACGTGAAAATTAAAGATCTTTAGATGTCCGCCTTTACATGAAGTAAACAAAAAATTCAAATAAATTGAACCAATCAGAAGCCGGGATTTGTTGAAAGAGGGACCATCAGCTGTTCAAAGTTAGACGCATAAATTTGTTCAACTCGAGATAGGTAAGGTTCCCTCTATATTATATGATCTCAGTGGAATCGAGAGATTCATAAGTCACAATTTATATACTTAATTGGCCAAAAAATTTCAAAATCCCGACGGTTGTCCCTAAAGTAGTTTTAGGGACGTTCAAAAATACGGGCCTTAGAGTGTTTAGACGGTTTGTGTCGTGACATGACTTAAAAGTACGAAGCAACTATGCGGCACCAAGAATGTAGTTTGGGAAACAGGATAGTTTATAGTTTTTTAATGATGTTGATGAAATTGGAAATTTCAACTAAACCGTTGCTTTAAAATCTTTAAATAGTTAATAAATAAGGATCTACGGTGAATATAAAAAGGGATTCTAAAATAATTTCTTCTATTTGTGTAAGAATTAACTAGGGGGGTGCGCCTACTAGGTAGGTAGGTATTTCCGGAAACAAGAAATTACCACCCAACATCCTACATACATACCGACATTGTCTGATTCGTCACAATGCTTGTGAACATTTCCATATATTTAAGAAGCCCTGTGTGCAGAATGGGACTATTATCTATCATAATTCTCTTACGCTGACAATCTTCCTAAATAAATCACACTGCTTACTTACACAAATCAATGTTTAAAGCTAAGGTAAATCTCTCGTAGATCTTAGACCGTAACAAGAACAATAAGTAATATATGTAGCTATACATACTCGTATTATGTTGACATTATTTCCAAAGTCTCCCTTATCTCTAAGGCTGGGCTGAGTTGTCCATTCCAGACTTTTTGTCCTAGTT
>JAMCCL010001015.1:0-10639 GCA_024516035.1 Bactericera cockerelli
TTCTTTCAGTGATGAAGAAGATTACTATGAAAGGATTTTTCAAAGATAACAGGGGTCCTCAACTTATGGACAAAAGTAGACATTTTAGCGTCTTGCAAGATTGAGAAACGGTTGAGCCGAATGACTTGAAATTTGGCAGACAGCTTTTTTTGTGATGTAGGGAATAATAAGAAACAAATTTTAAAAGAAAATAGGGGTTCTCAACTTATGGTCAAGCTGGATGGCGAATACTATGTTTTTCGACTCATGAAAGATACTCTCCTGTCATACATTTGGCCGTCCACTTTGAAAATGGACAAAGGGTAGTTTTTACAACCGAAAATGTCCAACAGAGAATTGACAACCCTCCTAAAACAACATTAATGGCGTTTTTCCAACTATGCAACCAGGATGAATTTGCAAAGACTCTCTTTTAGTACCAGCATTTTATGTGTGGAAAAACAACATGTTCCAAAGAAGGAAAAAAAGATCAATTGTTCCAGGACATCCGGGTGTAAAAAAAGACCACGTTCTTGGTAAAATTTATACCATCCGAATGACTCAGAATGTTTCTACCTACGATTACTTCTACATAAAGTGCGAGGACCTACTTCATTCAGAAGCCTCAAAATGGTAGGCGGCATTGAATACCCTACGTTCCATGCTGCATGCCTAGCCATGGGTTTGTTACTTGATGATGCGCAAGCAATGTGAACATTATTACCAACAGAACTTATTTGGCAGAAATTTCATACAACACGTTTCAAATGAGGTCTTTCGTCTCTGAAAAAGTGCTATTACTCAATAGTGAACAGAGATACGTGTATGAAACTGTACTTCAGAGCGTCACTTCATCTCCTGATTCTGTAGGTAATAATTTGTTCTTCCTAGATGCTCCAGGTGGAACTGGAAAAACATTCTTAATAAACTTTTTGTTAGCTACAATACGCAAAGATGGAAATATTGCCATTGCTGTTGCATCGTCCGGTATTGCCGCCACACTGATAGAAGGAGGCCGCACTGTTCATTCTGCTTTGAAATTGCCGCTCAATTTAAATTCTGTAGATACACCAAGCTGTACTATTGGAAAGCAAAGTGATATGGCTAAAGTCCTCAGGGATTTCAAGTTGATCGTATATGATGAATGTACATTGTACAATGACTCATAAAACTGGCTTAGAGACACTGGACCGTACTCTACAAGACATTCGTGGTGTTAAAAATCTTATGAGTGGTAAAACTGTGCTACTGTCTGGAGATTTTAGACAAACTTTACCCGTTGTTCCACGTGGAACAAGAGCGGACGAAGTGAAGGCATGTTTAAAATCATCCATTTTGTGGCCACAGATAACTGTTCTTTCTTTAAAGTTGAACATGCGTGTACACCTTCACGCTGATCAAAATGTAGAAGTTTTTTCGAAGCTTTTGCTTCGGATAGGTGATGGACAGTTACCTGAACAAAATGAAAAATTGTATTTCCTACCGAACACTGTCAGTTATTAGTCGATTACAACACCTTCCTAGACACTATCTACCCCAATCTAGATAACCCAAGTGTTGTTGTCCCTGTTTGGCTAAAGATAAGGGCCATACTTGGCCATAACACCAAAGAATGATAGTGCTCTGGAAATTAATAATGACTTATTAAAAAGAATGCCTTCTGAACTATCAACTTACGAATCCGTAGACACTGTTGTGGAAGAGGAAGAAGCCATCCATTACCCAACCGAATTTCTTAATACACTAAATCCTCCTGGCTTGCCACCCCATCGGCTATGCATTAAGGTTGGAGCACCAATAATATTACTAAGAAATCTGAGACCCCCGAAATTGTGTAACGGCACGCGGCTTCAAATTACATCCTTAATAAAGAAAAACAATATCGAGGCAGTTATATTCACAGGGGCTGGTGCAGGTGAAACGGTATATGTACACAGGATTTTTTTTGTCGGCGCGGGGGTTCGAACCCGGGACCTTCCGCATCGTAAGCGAGTGCTTAACCACTGAGCTATTTGTGTGCTCATTTAATCTGTTCATTAGCAACTATGCACTTGGGTTCTTTTTTTTAATGGAAGGCAGGAAAAAATCTTTCAAAGACACCCAGATCCTGCCTGGGGTGTGGGATTTCCACCCACTAAAAACCCACCTTCTCTAAAAGCTAACCGGACTTGGAACCGAAAAATATCATTACTTCAAGTGCGGCGCTGTAGGGCACCTACTGATTTCGTTGTAGTTCCCTCCCATCTCTCTCTTGGGTTCTAATGTGATTTCCGACTACCACTTTGATTTCAAAAGAGTTCAATTCCCAGAAAACTATGTTTTGCCATGACGATAAATAAGGCACAGGGGCAAACTCTCGAGCTAGCTGGAATTGACCTTAGAACGATTGCTTCTCCCACGGTCAGTTCTATGTTGCTTTTTCAAGAGTAAGGTCTGCCAAGTCCCTCATTGTGTTACAGCCAGATGGTATAACAAAGAACCTGGTGTATAAAGAAGTGCTTCAATAACCATAAAACTTATGCAGCGGCGGTGGCCATGCCTTAACTAAAATGTGGCCATGCCTTGGCCACGCGAAGCGGGCGTAGCCCGCTAGTAAGTTGAATATGAAGTAGCTATGTACTTCTTTCAGTGTCAGAAAAAAACATTATAATTATGCAGGTAGCTAAGCACACAGCTTCCAGTGAAGTACTTTATAAGGCAATATCTGTGTTTTTCATAAGTAGTCATTTAGACATCAATGGTAACCCATTTAAGCTGATTTTATATTTGTAGTAAGTATATTTCTTAGATTTATTTTGTAATCTGATGGTGGATTTTCTTCCAGTTTTGGATTGTAATTTTTAGTCTTCAACTTACTTTCTTTTCTTCCGAGTTCTATCCCTTCTTTAAAATGTTGTACCTAACTATCTACTGAGGTATAATCCTATTTTTTTTTATTTTAATTTCTTTTTACCAACTTTTAGTTAATATTTTTTATGAAGATAAATAATTAATAACAATATTTCAAAGAAACAATGAGATTCCCATAAAATCATGGGGTTCAAACATTAAAAGTAACCCTTTTCAGATTAAGAAGTAACGAGGATAAGAAAGATATTATGATTACTGGACGTCCAATTTCTCCAATTACTATAACCACCACTAAAAAAGTAAAGCAAATACATGTTTTTCAATTTAAAAGAATAAACTTTCATGCTTTTTTGATACCACTAACTATTTCAAGGGAGGTGTCATGGGGTCAACTTTTTTAATTCATGTAAAAAACATCCATTTTCTAGTTTAATTTGTGCAAAATAAATGCAATGATTCATGTTGTTCAATTTAAAATAAAAACAGGGCTGGATTTACTTCAAATTAATGTGAAAAATTCTAAAAACGCATGCAGTCCTAGTCCTTGGCTCTGTTTTCAAGGGTATTAATTTTAGATTAAACAACAACACTCAGTGCATTTATTTAGCACAGATTATACTAAAAAAGATTAGGTTTTACACAATAAAAAAAAGATAACCCCTTGACACCTCCCCTGGTAAAGCTAATGGTATCAAAAAGGCATGAAAATTTAATTATTATTTCACGTAAAAAGACATGTGTTTGACAATTTTTACAAAAAATTAAAATTCTTATATAAAAAAATGACTGTGAAATGAACCTGTTTTGATAAAAAAAAATCTCAAACTTGTCTTAAAATACTTTTAATGTTAACTACTTTTCAGAAATGTATTACAAATAGGGTGGTTCTATTTAAGATTCCAAAGTTGACCCTTCTGGGGCCGCCCCTGGTAATGATAAAAATCAGAACCTAGTAGAAAAGGTTTCCCCCTCGATATAATGGTACACCTCTTTTAGTTTTTCTCAAAAATTAAATCCTTTCTCTAGATATTTTGAGTGGCTCCTTTTTTTTTGGCGGACCCTGTATATGTAGAAGACGCAGCACGAAACTTATGAAAAAAATCAGTGCCACGCCAGTGGCGGCCATCTGACCGCCATTTGCTGGCGTTTGGCGGTTCTGGCTAAAGAATAAGCGATATGAATTTTTTATGAGAACAAGTTTTTCTTGTAATGAAAAAAATAATAGGGGTTCATCCGTAACATTTTTGATATCTTGAACTTTTTGGAACCCGGCCCCAATTTTCAGTATTTTGGGGGGGACCCGCTTGGACTAACTTTTCTATTATTTACCCTAGATGGGGGTTGCGACATATCAAATCCAATAATTTTGAGGTGCTGATTACGAATTTGACGTTGATTTTTAGCTAAATGTTACCGTTGAGTCCCCAGTAGTGGAATTTCACTTCATTTCCCGTGATAAGGAAAGTCGTGTGGTGTCACACCAGATTTTTTTCCTAGCGTTACGGATAAAATAATACTTTGTATAGATAATAACTCGTAGACCTTTTTTTTGCAAGGATTGATATAATAACACAAATAAATACTTTTATTTAATTAATTAATTAATTAACAGACACGTTCTCAACAAAAGGGTTGGGTGGAAGAGATTGCCATAGGCAATAACCCCGCCCTTTAGTTAGGACATATGTTTTCAAATATTTTCTATTCTTTTTCATTTTTATTGTATATATTGTTTTTTTCACTGTTAAAATTATTATTTATATGTACATAATGTCCTTTTGTATCTAATAAAGAATTATATAATAATAATAAAAACTCACGATGATGGAGAGTCCTTTCTCTCCTTGAGGACCTGGGGCTCCTACGGGTCCTTGAATTCCTGGTAGTCCTCTTGGTCCTGCTGCTCCAGGCAATCCTGAACATCAATCAAACGGAACTTTAGTCTGATTAATAGAGATGTAGACTGTAGAGTGCGTGAGAGGCGACGCAGGTTGTAAACATACTGAAAGTCCTGACGTCTAGGATGGGAGGAAACGGTGTGAGGAGGGGTGAAAGGCGTTTAGAGGAGAAATGAGGTTCAATTTTTGTATTTTCGCTTATAACTAAAGAACATTGCTTTTATTTTGTTCTTATACAGGGTGCGGCGCGGTTATGTCCCATTTTGAATCGCCCAGTGTGAAGCCGCACTTCTAATTAGACAAGGTCAAACAAAGTTAGAAGATGCACAAACTACTAATTTTTTCGATTCAATTTAGCTCAGTTGTCAAAATGATTTTATTAAACCAATAGAAAGCTTATTGCGTGGAGAGTTATTTTTCGAAAAATAAGTGTATCGTAGCAGTGCAGCGGAAGTTTGACATTGCACACCAAACTTTAACTCCATCTGCATGGAGGGAATTTTCATGAAGTTCCCCAGGGTTGTTGTCACTCCAATAACGCATATTTTGTTTATTAACACAGCCTGTGTCAACCCCCAAAACGTTGAACGAGTACGTGAGGCAATATTGCCGTCACCTAGGCGCTCAGCTCGCAAGCATGCTGCTGCTCTTGGCATATCAGACCGTTCATTGCGGAGGATACTTCATAAAGAATTGCATTTTCATCCCTACAAAATGGTAGTGGTGCAGGAATTGTTCGAGCGAGACTTTATTCAACGACAAAATGCATGTGATTGACTCCTTACTTCCAGATGCGATAGTTTTCTTCAGTGATGAAGCCCATTTTCACATTTCAGGCTGTGTTAATAAACAAAATATGTGTTATTGGAGTGACAACAACCCTAGGGAACTTCATGAAAACCCCTCCATGCAGATCGAGTTACAGTTTGGTGTGCAATGTCAAACTTCCGCTGCACTGCTACGATACACTTATTTTTCCGAAAAATAACTCTCCACGCAATAAGCTTTCTGTTGCTTTGATAAAATCATTTTGACAATAGAGCTAAATTGAATCGAAAAAATTAGTAGTTTGTGCATCTTCTAACTTTGTTTGACCTTGTCTAATTAGAAGTGCGGCTTCACACTGGGCGATTCAAAATGGGACATAACCGCGCCGCACCCTGTACTTTGAATTTGTAATCTTGTTATATGTGTATATAGGGCTTGGCCCGTAAATATACACCTGTTCAACAATTAACTTTTGTAAAAACTTTGTAAAAGTTAAGTAACAGACAGTAAAAAAAAAATTATTTGGATTATGTAGTACTTTGAGAAATTCCCAATTATTTTGGAGAATACGCTCCGAGAAAAGTAAATATTTTCAGAAAAAAGTTACTTATTGATTTCAAACCAAGGGAGCCTAGCAAAGACTTTCATTTATTTTGGCGGGTGGACTTTGATGTAAACTTGGAGATATCGAGAAAAAAAAATGGTAATCGACCCTCCTGAACTAATAGATAAAACGCCATAATGAATCAAAATAAATTCAGAGAGTCTCTCCTGGAGCCCCTTAAGGTGAAATCAAAAAGTGACTTTTCTGAAAATATTTACTTTTCTCGGAAAATACCTATATCTCGAAAACAATAGGGAATTTTTCAAAGTAGTATATTACCTATCCAAAATGCATTAAAATTTTATTGTCTGTTAGTTAACTATAACAATTTTTTACAAAAGTGTATCGTTCTTGAGATACGAGTATAAGCGAAAATACAAAAATCGTACCTCATTTTACTTCCTTTAACCCCTTTTAACTCCGTTTCTAGGAGAAGATGGAGGAGTGTCAGACTTGAAAAAAAAAAATTAAATCAGAATAATCTTTCATTGTTCAGAAACAATTTGAAATAAAAAAGTGAATTACCTGGCAATCCAGATTCTCCTTTTGCTCCTTTATCCCCAGGGAAGCCTTCAGGTCCCGGAGCTCCCGGCGTGCCTGGGCCTCCAGGTCTTCCTATAGGCCCGGGGGCCCGAGCGGCCCATCCAAACCATCCTGACCCTTGGGCCCACGCTCTCCTGGATATCTGTGAAAATAATATTTTTTGAGTAGTTGAACCCCAAAAAAACTACCGTTGAAAAAAGGGCCAAGTTACAGAGCTCCTATCCAAAAATTGCCAATGAAGGTAGTGATTTCTTGTTTGTGGCCAAGTTTTTTTATCTCTGTTTACAGGCATATTATATGCAATTACGTAAACAGGTAACACAATTTTAAATTTAAAAAATATTATAGGGGAAAAGATAAAGCCTCTACACATTTCTTTAAATAGGGTAATATTATTACTGAGGTCTAAAGTAGAGAAATGTGCGTTGTATGTTATGAGGGAGGAAATCAATGTAGAGTCGAGGTATATTGTTGTGAAATTATTTTTTATATGAAAGTAGTTGTAGACAGTGTTGGGTCTGTCTCTGAGAGATAGATTGTTTGGGACTCTAATACAGACTTTGTTCATCAATCCTGGACAGTTGATGGTGTTATTGTGATTCCATGAACAAATACAAGTCTCCTCAAAGTTACCTTGGTACGAATCCATCAAACACCTTGGCCGAGGTGTGAAGAACGCCTATACAAAGAAAGAGACAGCCCGGCAGAGTGTAAGGTTACGCAAAACATAGTTCCCATGCATTTCATGTACTTTCAGCCAGCGAAAAGTGTAACATGATTTTCAAAAATTGCGATTTTTATTGCAGAAATGGACTCTATCTTGAAAAATAAATTGATTTGACTTTTTGTTTGACTTCCTAGGCCAACGGGAATCCTATTTTCGAGACCCCCCAACAATCGTGAAAGACATGAAAAGATTCATAATTTTTTTTTTCTGTTTTTTTTTTCATACGGATCCTTTGAGACCCGACTTCGTGTCTCTAACTTGGCACTGAAGATTAAGTGAGGTGTCTAAAGTGATCAAGATATAATGGAGATGAGCCCGGACCAAAAAAAAATTCTAAATTACAAGCGGGCGGCCCATTTGGGCGGCCTCGGGTTTTGGGAGCCCAAATCGGGAATTGAAGGATAATACTAATCTTAAGAGGTATCAAATGAAAGATCTTGATGAGTAGATACCAAATTTATTGATTTTATTCCTTCATCCGGTCCACTGGGTGGCACCTGGTGGCCTTTTCATTTTCTTTGGCGGGTAGGTACTTTCGAATCCTTAGCTTAGTGGTCAGATCTTGGCCAGTATGTATTTTTCGAGATGACCTCGCTCTCTCACTGCAAAATTTTAATGTCTAAGTTTCCAAGTATTAATTTAGTTAGTTCATTTTCCGTCCGATTCTTCAGAAGATAACTTTGTCTATTGGTAGTATGCTCGACCTGTCACCCAGTCAGCATGGGTTCGAATACTGGCGGGGACGAAATTTTTTAGCTCTATATTTCAATTTGGGCTTAACGTTGTTTTGTTTTTCCAATCTTTATATTTGATCTTCATGACGACCCCATTACCCTCGCGAGGAAAATTTTAGTAGTTGCAGAATTGGGCAATGACCTGTGGCGGCATTACGAGATTGATTTTGGACAATCATGGTTGGATGGAGATAAAATATGATGAATTAGCTCTCATAATGTCGATGCTACTCACTAAAAGTTGTGACAAAGCAGTGCCTTTGGCCAAGTGGGTAGCATACTAGGCTTGCACGCACAATGACTTGGGTTCGATCCCCTTCAGGGAAGTTTTTTTTTCTCTGTCCATTATGTCCGGGGTTAACTCATACCTCGTGAGGTATTGATAAGGGACGTCACCACCGAGTTCTCTCCCGCTCATGGTTTTATCAACACCAAATTGTCTCCCGTCGCGTCGCTTGCATTTTTACCTGATTTTATACCTACATAGTTTAGGCCTAGCATAAAAATTATAAACGAAACACCTAGGAATCATTGATATAGACCTGAGGCATGGCCTTCTATGTATTTTTCCTAACCCTATGATAAACCCAAGGCATGGCCTTCTATATATTTACCTAACTCTACTGTAAACCCGAGGCATTGCCTTCTATGTATTATCCCTAACCCTACTATATTCCTGAGGCATGGCCTTCTATGTATTTTACCTAACTCTACTATACACTGAAGGCATTGCCTTTCATTAGTTAGAGATTTTAAAGATTTCCTTATAAAAGGTCCATTCTTATATGTATAAAAATGATAATTTTATAGTTTTCATTTTCTTAAATACCTAATGTAAAAAAGCATGGTCTTATTTCCGGGAGAGATACTTGTGGTGACCCCTGCAAGAAGCCGGAGAGAATTCGGGTAAGAAAAGGTCAACGGGAGAGAACTCATTACCTCACCTTGATAAGGTGATTACAAATTAATTTCTTTGGCATTTGTAAATCCAGGTGTTTTAGTGTCCCTCATAGGAGGCTCCGAGGTCTATTTAGCATTGAAAGATAAACCTAATCATGTGGAGTATAGAATCAAAAGGTCTTGCATTGCAAATTTATACATTAATTACTCACTTTGGGGACTCAGGGGGCCAAATCTGTGATCCAAATACATATTGACCTTAGAAAAATTAAATACGTACTTCTAAAACTACATCTTAAAAAAAGACAACTTGGTACATTCACATTTTCCCAGCTTATTTACTTGTGTTATTCATAATGTTTCAGTAGTGTATGAACCTATATTTTTGTACAAAAAGAACTGATATCCCCCCAAAAACACCACTCTGTGGTTAAAAAAAGAAGAACGCCTCACTCAAAAGAATGATTATAATTAGCTAAAAATAAATGATATCAAATTGAGAACACCTTACCCCCTCTTTCTATATCTCTGCTCTCCTCTCTGAATTTATTCCTCTTATGTTTATCTTTCTTTATCCTTTCTGGGGATCATCCCAAACTTGATTTCTCTTTAAATTCACTTGTTGCACGGCAATAAAAAATGGCGGTCGTGGTGTAATTTTCTCGATTCAAATCAAATAAGTTCAGAAAAATCATACTCCGACCGCCGTTTTTTATTGCCGTGCAACAAGTAAATTTAAAGAGAAATCAAGTTTGGGATGACAGCTAGAAAGGGTAAAGAAAGATAAACATAAGAGGAATAAATTCAGAGAGGAGTGCAGAGATATAGAAAGAGGGGGTAAGGTGTTCTCAATTTGATATCATTTATTTTTAGCTAATTATAATCATTCTTTTGAGTGAGGCGTTCTTCTTTTTTTAACCACAGAGTGGTGTTTTTGGGGGGATTTCCTTTTATTAAAACCCGTGTCCTGAGTTCCAAATTTTGTACGTTTGTAACTACCAATTATCCTCTAACTTCGCCAGTTGTTCGTCTTTTAGTGGTTATATTTTTATTTATGTGTATATACATTTTTCCAGAATATTCTAGATAACCAATATCATAAACTGGCCAAGTTAGAGGTTAGTTGGCAGTTAAAAACGTACAAAATGAGGAACTCAGAAAATGGGTTGTAATAAAAAGAAATGATTTAGTACCAAGGTAACTTGGCCGCAAACAAGATCTCACTTCCTTCATTGGCAAAACTTTTTAGATAGGAGCTCTGGAACATCAATACTTTTTGTAAATGTATATGGGTGTATACTGTATACGTTAGACGATCAAAATCGAAGGAGGCTCTTATTAATGCTGCACTACCCATAAAAATTGTGAAGAATACTCATGCTTCACTACAAAGATATCATACTTTACCTTTTTGCTTTGCTATATTTTGACCGAATGTACGCCCCAAACCGATTCAATTGTACAGCACTGTCTAACTAGAAGTTTAGAAGTTCAAATCGTAATTTTTTATTCTATTTCTACATAGACCTTTAAAATCTTGCAAAATTAATGCTATACAAAACGTTTGGTTTTCATTTTAAACTTATCATACTTCGACCAAATTTTCTCCCTAACTGACACCAAAAGGCCTGTTTTT
>JAMCCL010001016.1:0-10606 GCA_024516035.1 Bactericera cockerelli
AGTGTATTGAGGCATGAACGTAGTGTATTGAGGCATGAACGTAGTGTATTGAGGCATGACCGTAGTGTATTGAGGCATGAACGTAGTGTATTGAGGCATGACCGTACTGTATTGAGGCATGACCGTAGTGTATTGAGGTCGGTCTAATTGAAAATCTAGAGCGTAAAAAAAAACCTGCACACCAAATTTGAACATTTTTGGACTTACCAATACGGAGTAACAGGCAGTTGTTGTAGTGGGATTTTCGAAAAAAATCTTTCTAATTTCTCATCTAGACCGTAAAACGAACCTACACACCAAATTTGAACTTTTTAGGGGTTCCCAATATGGAATAATAGGTAGGTGTTGTAGTGGGAGTTTTAAAAGAATCCCATCCAAATGCACATCTAGACTGTAAAAAAAACCTACATACCAAATTTGGACTTCTTCGGACTTACCAGTGCGGAGAAAAGTAGTGCAAGTAAATTTTCCATTTTCGCCAGTGGCAGATGTTGTAGTGGGAGTTTCGAAAAGCCCAATTTTGCAGATTCAGACAATAAGACAAACATAAATACCAAATTTGAACTTTCTCGGATTTATCAATGCGGAGAAATAGCGGTGAAAGTAAAAAGTCCTTTTTCGCTAATGAGAGGTGTTGTAGTAGGAGTTTCAAAAAATCCCGTCTAGTTGCACATCTAAACTATAAGACAAAGCTACCTACCA
This sequence comes from Bactericera cockerelli, assembly GCA_024516035.1. Classification (NCBI taxonomy): domain Eukaryota; kingdom Metazoa; phylum Arthropoda; class Insecta; order Hemiptera; family Triozidae; genus Bactericera; species Bactericera cockerelli. The sequence continues at coordinate 703 of JAMCCL010001016.1, forward strand.
AATTTGAACTTTCTCGGATTTATCAATGCGGAGAAATAGCGGTAAAAGTAAAAAGTCCTTTTTCGCTAATGAGAGGTGTTGTAGTGGGAATTTCAAAAAATTCCGTCTTATTGCACATCTAGACTATAAATCAAAGCTACCTACCTAATTTGAACTTTCTCGGATTTATCAATGCGGAGGAATAGCGGTGAAAGTAAAAAGTCCTTTTCCGCTAATGAGAGGTGTTGTAGTAGGAATTTCAAAAAATCCCGTCTAATTGCACATCTAAACTATGAGACTAAGCTACCTACCAAATTTGAACTTTCTCGGATTTATCAATGCGGAGAAATAGCGGTGAAAGTAAAAAGTCCTTTTTCGCTAATGAGAGGTGTTGTAGTGGGAATTTCGAAAAATCCCGTCTTATTGCACATCTAGACTGTAAGACAAAGTTACCTACCAAATTTAAACTTTCTCGGATTTATCAATGCGGAGAAATAGCGGTGAAAGTAAACAGTCCTTTTTCGCCAATGGCAGGTGTTGTAGTGGGAATTTCGAAAAATCCCGTCTTATTGCACATCTAGACTGTAAGACAAAGCTACCTACCAAATTTAAACTTTCTCGGATTTATCAATGCGGAGAAATAGCGGTGAAAGTAAAAAGTTCTTTTTCGCCAATGGCAGGTGTTGTAGTGGGAATTTCGAAAAATCCCGTCTTATTGCACATCTAGACTATAAGACAAAGCTACCTACCAAATTTGAACTTTCTCGGATCTATCAATGCGGAGAAATAGCGGTGAAAGTAAAAAGTCCTTTTTCGCCAATGGCAGGTGTTGTAGTGGGAATTTCGAAAAATCCCGTCTTATTGCACATCTAGACTATAAGACAAAGCTACCTACCAAATTTGAACTTTCTCGGATCTATCAATGCGGAGAAATAGCGGTGAAAGTAAAAAGTCCTTTTTCGCCAATGGCAGGTGTTGTAGTGGGAATTTCAAAAAATCCCGTCTTATTGCACATTTAGACTATAAGACAAAGCTACCTACCAAATTTAAACTTTCTCGGATTTATCAATGCGGAGAAATAGCGGTGAAAGTAAAAAGTCCTTTTTCGCCAATGGCAGGTGTTGTAGTGGGAATTTCGAAAAATCCCGTCTTATTGCACATCTAGACTATAAGACAAAGCTACCTACCAAATTTAAACTTTCTCGGATTTATCAATGCGGAGAAATAGCGGTGAAAGTAAAAAGTCCTTTTTCGCCAATGGCAGGTGTTGTAGTGGGAATTTCGAAAAATCCCGTCTTATTGCACATCTAGACTATAAGACAAAGCTACCTACCAAATTTGAACTTTCTCGGATTTATCAATGCGGAGAAATAGCGGTGAAAGTAAAAAGTCCTTTTTCGCCAATGGCAGGTGTTGTAGTGGGAATTTCAAAAAATCCCGTCTTATTGCACATTTAGACTATAAGACAAAGCTACCTACCAAATTTAAACTTTCTCGGATTTATCAATGCGGAGAAATAGCGGTGAAAGTAAAAAGTCCTTTTTCGCCAATGGCAGGTGTTGTAGTGGGAATTTCGAAAAATCCCGTCTTATTGCACATCTAGACTATAAGACAAAGCTACCTACCAAATTTAAACTTTCTCGGATTTATCAATGCGGAGAAATAGCGGTGAAAGTAAAAAGTCCTTTTTCGCCAATGGCAGGTGTTGTAGTGGGAATTTCGAAAAATCCCGTCTTATTGCACATCTAGACTATAAGACAAAGCTACCTACCAAATTTGAACTTTCTCGGATTTATCAATGCGGAGAAATAGCGGTAAAAGTAAAAAGTCCTTTTTCGCTAATGAGAGGTGTTGTAGTGGGAATTTCAAAAAATTCCGTCTTATTGCACATCTAGACTATAAATCAAAGCTACCTACCAAATTTAAACTTTCTCGGATTTATCAATGCGGAGAAATAGCGGTGAAAGTAAAAAGTCCTTTTTCGCCAATGGCAGGTGTTGTAGTGGGAATTTCGAAAAATCCCGTCTTATTGCACATCTAGACTATAAGACAAAGCTACCTACCAAATTTGAACTTTCTCGGATTTATCAATGCGGAGAAATAGCGGTAAAAGTAAAAAGTCCTTTTTCGCTAATGAGAGGTGTTGTAGTGGGAATTTCAAAAAATTCCGTCTTATTGCACATCTAGACTATAAATCAAAGCTACCTACCAAATTTAAACTTTCTCGGATTTATCAATGCGGAGAAATAGCGGTGAAAGTAAAAAGTCCTTTTTCGCCAATGGCAGGTGTTGTAGTGGGAATTTCGAAAAATCCCGTCTTATTGCACATCTAGACTGTAAGACAAAGCTACCCACCAAATTTCAGCTTCCTAGGACTTACCAATTCGGAGAAACAGTGATGAATCAGTGAGTCAGTCAAGTCAGTCAGTCAGTCAGTCAGTGAGTGAAACTCTCTTTTATAAGTATAGATTTATTCATTTATTTACACTTTATTAATTGAACATATTATATGCAACACAAATAATTACAAAATACAATATAAAAGAAGAATAAAGAAAAAATAAATAGGTAAATATATACATAATATGTCCTAACTTAAGAACTATGTCTTGTGGCATATTGTTTTAAAGGTATCGTAGAGAGAAGTTCATTACAACAAATTTCAGTGAGCTACAACTTACCGTTCTCGTGATACAGGGTCGGACGTCCTGCGTAAAATCCATAAAGATTTCTGCCAAGGATTTCATCGTGTCATGGGCTTTGGGCACTTTTATTGCTCATAATAAAATCCCTTTCAAATTTTGTCAGGTATCGTTTCTTGTATTCAGAATTTACAATAAGTGATATTCGAAATTACACTGTTTGAATATACCATAGATATCCTAACAACTAACTCTTTCTATACAGCCAATAATAAAATAGGTGCAAGTGATACATTAAAAGAACTGTAATTCTAACCAATTCTACTAATTACAGCAAAATATTATTTTCTAACAATTTGAAAACATCAGTTTCCGTTGGATCACTATTTTGAAGCATCGTCAAGCATGTTGAAGACATGAGTTAGGTCGATATCCGTCTTGGGTTTGAACAATCATAAACTACACCAATGTTATCATTGGTCACATCCACTATTTCCTAGCATATGTAGTATAGACTAGATGTGAACTTGTAAATTGTACTTTGGTTACTAGCTAAAGGATTGGAAGATGTAAGTTCTCGTTTATTTATATATTTTGTTCTTGTAAGAATTATATCATACCATTACACAAAATTAATTTCAATTACCTCAGGTCTAAATGACCCTACATTACTAGCAGTCTAGCAGTTGTACGCGTAGTTTAGGGCTATCATGTACAATATTTATTTACTGTGTATATTTGTTGTAGAAAGTGTTGAAAATAGCATAACTGTAGGTATAATTTTTTACAAAACGAAGTATCCTTTTTTTCACATTTAAAATATAATTATATGAACTTCTAGAGGGCGGAATTCTCTCACGAAAACGGCTAACACAGCATACATACGTTTCATCGCTTCAGTTATCTCCCCGAGATAGTTCTACAGATACACCTAATGTTGAGACAGGTGAAATTACCTGGGCGGCGTAGAGGCGTAATAAATAGCTGCCGGATAATAAACGAGGCACCCAAATTGCGAACAAAAGAATTTCTCCTGTGTTTCTTTCTCCCGGTGAAATGACTAAGACAAATTACGGCCTCTGCACCTGGAGGAGGGAGGGAGAGCTCAGCAGAAACAGACGAGGCCAATGTATTGCAATGCAAGCTCACCTTGGAGAGATTAGCGGGATTACTGTTGAGGAAAGGAAAAAAATTGTACACGTCGAGTGTGTGCTTTTTTGCATGCACAAAGTCTTGCATTTGTTGTGAGTCTTTTCATTACATATTTCCCAGTTCCAAGTCCTGCTCTCTGATTTTATTTAGCGTGGCATTCTTTTATATATTACAATTATAGTGGGGTGTGCAGAATTATAGGACTTTTCAACTTATTTTATGTTCTCATGTATCCTTTGCCCATAATTCCGGGACTGGTCGTTGCTCACATTTTTACTCATGAGGTATAAGTGAACCCTGGACTTTCAAGTACAGAGCAGAAAAGTCCTGATCTGCTGGGGATCGAACCCAGGTCACCGTGTGTGCAAGCCACTGTCTTTAGTGATTGAGGCAAAATAAGAAAGAAAAATAATCGAAAAGCAAACCTTTGAGTGTGGGGCTGTGGGGTGCCAATATTTTATACATAACTTTTACATAATATGTTGGTTAGGTTAGGAACTAATTTTACTCATAATGGGAATATAAAATCATGGAAAAAAAATAAGTGAACCAGATTGACAAAATTGTTTGGAACCCGACACCAAGGGTATATTATATCAATGTGGCCAGAAATAAATAACTGGATAATAATAATAATAATCATTGCAATATGCATAATATTAGTGATAAAAAGTACCTACATATCTACTTACTTGAATTACCTATCTACTTTTACACAATGAACCTTTCTGCTAAACGATTTAAAATTCTATGAACTCCCTTTAACTACTACCCCAATCTAGTTATGCAATGTGCTAGACATACAAATCAGTGGAGATGTCGCATTGTCCACCTGCTCCATTGAATAAACAAAAGCCCAAGTTTCTTTTATTCATCTAACTTTTGGGGGGTTTTGAATTTATTGTTCGAAAAGAGAACATCAATATTTTCTTTTGACCTATGAAGGAAGAACAATGCCTCAAATCTAACTATAACGTGACAAACTGATAACAGCTATGTATGTGCGTTAAATGGTTATCATTGTTACCTTCAAAAAAACGTAACACTAACCAAGAAGAATTAATTTGTTATTGATGTGATTTCCCAGATTTTCCAGCTATGCAAGATGGTCGATTTTATATTATGACAGGTTCCCCTAACTCCTCTAAGATATACCTACATACAAGTACATTATGAGTTATCTACAGCTTATTCCTCTAAGACTTTATGTATAAAATAAAATCACTTACTTAGAATGGCTGCAAGAAATTTAGTCGTATTTCTTTATCTACCTTTTTACAGTTTTTTTTTTAAATCTGCCAATAAGCGTCAAGAAGATAGGGAGGGGTTATTTAAAATTCACACTGTAGGTAAACTTACTGTAATCTACCTCTCTAATGATTTTCTGAATACATGTTCCATTAAGTACGTAAAGGCATTTAAACAAAGATATAAAGGATACAACTATAACGATAATGACGATAAAATAAGTAGGATTGCAAGAAAAAAGAAAGAAAACATTCCCCATGATGTATTAGGCCAGGCACCTTGAACGATCAATTGGAATTTACAGACATCAGGAATGAGAAACTACCTGATTATTTTATCATAATAAATTATTAACGTTTCACAATAAATAAGCTGTGTGAACATCACACGACTTTCTATTATAATTGAGGAAGTTTTATCAAATATTTCCAAAAATATTTCACGGTAAATTTTCAAAAGAAAAAATACATTCGAAGTAATGCAAATGTATGTAATTCCCATTTAAAACTATTTATTCTCATGAAAATTTTCCATATCTTTTCTCGTTTACAAGATATTTGTACATATTTCATTATTGTAAAAATTTAACCTCACGGGCTTAAAATATCAAAATTGTATAATTTCTATACCTTTCCAGGTAATAGGAATATTCACGGATATTCATGAAAAATAAAACTTATGCATCATTAAATTTATTACTTGTGTTATTCATGGGTTATTGAGTCCGCCGCACCGCCTTATCCATAAAACTACCACACTGAGTTAGGTCAAAACTTTATAAAAATACAAAATATTAAAAATAAATAAAAATAAAAACCGACCTCATTATTTTACAGTATCAAAAAAAGACCTAATGAAACATTTTCTATTGAAATTTACTACATCCAGTACGTATTGGTATTGGTATAAGTTAGGGCTGTCATTTACGAAAGCTCTTTGCTACTGCGACCATAGATCTTTTGTGACATGATATTCAGTACATAAGAATCATGTGACTTGAAATGAAATGAGGATTTCAATTGAGTACCCTGTTAACATAAACACCACACTGTGTGAGAACATACACCTGTCCAAGCGAAAACATAGTATGACTTTATTTTGGATGAACAAATTTTGGAAGCTTAATGATCAAAGGTTAAACTTAAAATTATTCAAAAATACCTATTCACAATTTAAAGGGTTTCAACTCTACCTTGAAATGTAAGAAAATGATCATCTGAGGTACCTGCAAATTTAATATACCTACATCGCTTTCTTTTTCTCTTAATTTGGAGCGGTGAGAAAGCTTAAAGTTTCAGGCCATACATGCGCTATCTACCTCAGAGTGAGTCTGAGCCGTCAGTCCTACTCCTACCACTGGTTTGTCTCCGTTCCGTCGGCGCTTAAGTAATTTCTTCGTAACGTTTTCACCTAACGAGATTTTTACGAGGTAAACAAAATCGTACCTATTGCCGAGGTCTATTCAATGGACAATGAAGATTTAAGTGATGGTAAGTTATTTTAATGACTATTTTTTCTGTGGAAAAGTAGATGAATGTCATTAATGTATTTTTTTTTTTTTCTTTAAAAGTTTAGAATATTTACTATCATTCATTTAAAAAAGTCATCATATTTGTGTAAATCACTTTTGTGATGTCACAACTACTCAAACTCACTTTACTAAATCTATGCTGAAACTTTGACTTGAACCACCAACCTCCAGGTTACAAGTCTGCCACCTTATCCATCAAGCTACTGAGGTTAGTTACTATCATTCATTGTCCAGGTATTTCAGTGAAATTACCAAATACAGGCAAACCTGTATTTAAAAAAAAAAAAAAATTGGTACCTTGAGTTCTCTTATTTACAGGATAAAGTTTCGACTGAATAATATATTATAAATTATTAGTAATATAAACCATTACGTTAAGTAGGTATCCATCTATATTCTTTTATATTAAAGTGGTGTTTTTCAACTTTTTAGTTATATACACCACGTATTTAAGTAAAGATTTAGCGTACCTCTTCTCGTAAATGGGTAGTGTGAAGTGACTCAAAATCATGAATTTGATTTTGCTTACGAATTTTACTTCCGAAATCCAATTAGATATCTAGGTACACTGCCAATTATGGACACATTACTTCTTCGTGAATGGTTGACGTCGAATACACTTCTTTTCTTCGATACCTTCAGACACTACACCATTCCTAAAGAGGATGCAATAAAGACAGTCGTTACGTCTCTCTATAAATTATGCATTAAAAGCAATAATAAACATTCAAGTACCAAATTAGATCAAAATAAAATGTACTGTTTACGAGATAATTATACCTATGTAAGTTTTTAAGTAAAAAGTTAGAATTCATGCACAAGATCTTTATCTCCAAATAGTTCGAATTTTATGGATTTAGAATGCGACCACCTACAACCTAGGACACATTTCTTATACATAATTATGCTCACCAAATTTTGTTGAAAACCGTTGAGTAGTTTCTGGGATTTGCGCGTTGCAAGGAATAAAAATAACAAAGAAACACAAAACCTTAGCTAGTACAAAGTTGTGTAAATTAAAGAAATATTTTATGCGAAATTCCAATTTAAATCTAGGTATTGGATTTTGACATCAAAACCTTTTCTTTGACCCCACTTGATGGATCAAGAAAAATTTAAATCAATGGGGCCGTGAATTTTTGGGCCCATGAACAGCTCAGATCCATTCATTTTCAGGGCTACGACATTTCTCCTTTATCATCTATTATTTTCCTTTAATATCATTGCAGGAAATTTCATAAACCTTTTTTATTTACTACTAGGCCGGGGGCATTTTCACGGCAACGACTGTAATTGGCAGTTCATCGTGGAAATTCATCCTCGAGCCTGATAGTCATCATACTCATCATGTGTCGGGAGTAGAATGACGACATGTTTGTACTGTATTTTATTCTGTATTTTATTCCTGCAATAAGTAGTCCTACATATATTCGAAAGTATTAGTAATATATTCAAAAGTTAAAAAAAAAACCAATTTACTAAGTAAAATTGAAACACAAAAATGCATCCGGACTTCTCTCTTAGAAGTAACTAGCCGTTTGCCCGTGCTTTGCAACGGGACTAAATTTCAAATTTACTGAGGCATGGCCGTACTGCTGGACAGCAATGCCTTTTTGAACTTTTTATAATTTTTCTGGACAAAACGATAATGGTTTTGGGGGGGTCAATTCTGAGACATTTTTCGCTATCTATTACCGTTTTGGCTAAACAACTCCGGACAAACAAACAAACATAGGTAGGTAGGTAGGTAGGTAGGTAGGTAGTCCTTTTTTCTGTTTTATATATAGAGATACCCAACTACTTACAAATCAAAGTAAGTTTTTTTCACAAATGCTCCACTCAGCTTAAGAGAAAGGCGCTCACAGAAAACCTAGACTCTCCGGCGGTGCCTCGACAGGAAAGCAAATGGAATTAATTTATTAAATTTGATTAGTTGGCGCGCATTTATTTTTCTTCAATTTTCATGCTTGAAACATTTTTTAATTAAATTATTTCCTCTTTCCTCATTATTCATCAGGATTACAGACATTGGCTTCATCAGATTTCTATCAGGACTGTCTAGATTTTTTTGCGATAAAATTAAATTTAAATATCTAAAAGAACAATAAAACTATTATTATTAATATAAAGAGATCACAAAACCTGGTCACAAATCACAAATATCTTCTATTGATCCTTATACCACTGATGGGCACCTTAATATTAGAGTTAACTGGTTATCTTAATATATAAATGTCAAAGTCACTCACTGACCACTGACCACTAACTGATCATCGCTCTACAGCCCAAACCGTAAGTCCTAGGAAGCTGAAATTTGGTAGGTAGCTTTGTCTTATAGTCTAGATGTGGATTTTTCGAAATTTCCACTACAACACCTGCCATTGGCGAAAAAGGATTTTTTGCTTTCACGGCCATGCCTCGGCCCGCAAAGCGGGCGACAGCCTGCTTGTACATAAATATACAAGTTCCTATACTTCTGACCAATCAATTCCAGTGTTATGGTCACACAAACTTATATTAAATAAGATTTCATTTATTGTTCTACCAAATCCATTTGAAAATTATCATTATTTTTCTACATTATTTAATTGGTGACACTATTAGTAATAAATGAACCATCAGAACTTGATGGACGGTGGTATCAGCAAGAGGGATAGGAAAAGTTGCTGAAGAAATCCCTCTTACATTCGCCTCTGTTCTTATCAATCTACTGAATTGTTCTTGCAATCAATTAACTGCAATATTTCTCCGTCTCATCAATTTCCTTATGTAACATCCTTCTATCTACTTTCCGGGAAAACTCACATGATACACCCGCAGCCACTGCTAGACTACTTAATGGAATTATCTTGTGCTTCTGAGAATTAATAATGTGAAAATGTTTTGCAAGTTCATACAAAGCGTCATACAACACTGTACAGACCAGACCTTGTCATGTTCAGCATCTATCTAGCGAGGTTATAATTTGAAGATTCCGATTGTCGGCCCAACCCAGGTTGTGTGAGGTTAATGTGGACAGCTAATTCATGAGTTTGCGAATAAAGTGTAAAACTTTCTTATTGTACGAGCTTTGCTGGGTAAAGCCCGCAAATGCATTTATGTGGCAGAAAAATATCACATAAGCTCGTCTCTACAGTTAGTTGTCTGTTCATGCATGCATGTACGTGTGGCCAGCTTAGTTGTCTGTTCATGCATGCATGTACGTGTGGCCAGCTTAGTTGTCTGTTCATGCATGCATGTACGTGTGGCCAGCTTAAGAGTAATGTTCTTTTTGAAGCCCGTGGTGCTTGACCGTGGAACAACTATCACCCTGCGCCAAAGACTACACACTTCATGTCCTGTAAAAGGCACA
>JAMCCL010001017.1:0-10598 GCA_024516035.1 Bactericera cockerelli
AAAAAATTTTTTGCCCCCCCCCCCCCCCCCCCCCCCCCCCCCCCCCCCCCCCTTTTTTTTTTTTTTTTTTTTTTTTTTTTTTTTTTTTTTTTTTTTTTTTTTTTTTTTTTCCCCAAAAAAAAAAAAAAAAAAAAAAAAAAAAAAAAAAAAAAAAAAAAAAAAAAAAAAAAAAAAAAAAAAAAAAAAAAAAAAAAAAAAAAAAAAAAAAAAAAAAAAAAAAAAAAAAAAAAAAAAAAAAAAAAAAAAAAAAAAAAAAAAAAAAAAAAAAAAAAAAAAAAGTTGCTATAGTCTAGCACATTTGCACATTATGGATGTAGTTGACTACAGATTACAAAAATGTAAATAAATTTTCCAGCTTCGGTCGTTTTCGTGGCCCGAAACCATTTCCCGCGAAATCTGCAATTGAAAAACATTCCGTGCTTATACTTAGACACATGATGCACTTATGGATGAGTTACCACAATTACAAAAATGTAAAATAAATTTCCTGCCTGTGGTTTTTTCCGTGGACCCAAACATATTCCCGCGATCGCAAAATTGAAAATATCTCCTGCTATAGTACTTAACACTATTGACTGTATGGTGTAGTTTGACCTACGATACAAAGTAAATAAATTTTCTACCTTGTGTTTTCCTGGCCCAAAACCATATTTCCCCGAATCTGCAAATTGAAAAATCATCTCCGTTGATGATTGCACTGTATTGACTGTTGATGTAGTGACTACAGATACAAAATGTAATTTTCCAGCATTGTGTTTTGAGACCGAAACCAATTTCACCGCGAACGCAATGATCACCCGTGCTAACTAGAACTAGCATGAGGTGTAGTTGACCTCATTACAAAATTAAATATTTCCTACACTTGTGTTTTTCCGTGGCCCAAAAACCATATTCACGCGAAATCTGCAAATTGAAATCATCTCGTTGTATAGTACTTAGACACAGTATTGCACATGTAGGTTAGTTACTCAATACAAATGTAAAATTTCCTACTGGGTTTTTCGGGACCGAACCTATCCCGGATCGCAATTGAAATCTCCGTTGTTCCCCCTTTACCCATACAAAAAAAACCCCCCCCCCCCCCCCCAATACACCATAGTATTAGCCATGTATTGCACTGTGGATGTAGTTTGACCTACAGATTACAAAAATGTAAAATAAATTTTCCTAGCATTGTCGTTTTTTCCGTGAGACCCGAAAAACCATATTTTCACCGCAAAATCTGCAAAATTGAAAAATCATCTCCGTTGCTATAGTACTTAGACACATGTATTGCACATGTATGGATGTAGTTACCTACAGATTTACAAAAATGTAAAATAAATTTTCCTACTTTGTGGTTTTTCCGTGAGACCCAAAAACCATATTTCACCGCGAAATCTGCAAAATTGAAAAATCATCTCCGTTGCTATGTACTTAGACACATGTTTGCACATGTATGGATGTAGTTTACCTACAGATACAAAAATGTAAAATAAATTTTTCCCACTTGGTGTTTTTCCAGGGGACCCCGAAAAAACCATATTTTCACCGCGAAATCTGCAAAATTGAAAAATCATCTCCCTTGCTATAGTAACTTAGACACATGTATTGCACATGTATGGATGTAGTTTGACCTACAGATTACAAAAATGTAAAATAAATTTTTCCTAACCCTTGGGGGTTTTTCCCCTGAGACCCGAAAAACCATATTTTTACCGCGAAATCTGCAAAATTGAAAAATCTTTTCCCTTGCTATGACTTAGAACAGATTGCCATGTATGGGTGAGTTTGACCTCAAATAACAAAATTGTAAAATAAAAATTTTTTTAGCCTGTTTTTTCCGTAGACCCGAAAAAAATATTTTCACCGCGAAATCTGCAAAATTGAAAAAAAACATCTCCCTTCTATATACTTAGACACATGTATTGCACATGTATGGGGTATTTGACCTACGATTACAAAATGTAAAATAAAAATTTTCCCAGTTTGTGGTTTTTTTTCCCTAACCCCGAAAAACCAATTTACCCCGAAATCGCAAAATTGAAAAATCTCTCCTTCTATATACTTGCACCTGTATGCACATTAGGATGTGTTTTACCTACAGATTTCAAAAATGTAAATAAATTTTCCTACAACCCGTGGTTTTCCGTGAGACCCCAAAACCTATTTCACCGCGAAATCGCAAAAATTTAAAAATATCTCCGTTTGCTATAGTACTTAGACCATGTTTTGACAGTATGGATGTATTTGACAAGATTAAAAAAAATGTTAAAATAAATTTTTCCTAACTTTGGTTTTTTTCCGTGAACCCGAAAAACCCTATTTCACCGGAAATCGCAAAAATTTAAAAAAAAATCTGTTGCTATAGTACTTAGAACTGTATTCACATGTATGGATGTAGTTTGACCTACAGAAATTTCAAAAATGTAAAATAAATTTTCCTAGCATTTGTGGGGTTTTTTTCCGGTGAGACCCCAAAAACCATATTTTCACCCCGAAATCTGCAAAAATTAAAAATCTCTCCGTTGCTATAGATTGACCATGTTTGCACTGTATGGATGTAGTTTGACCCACAGATTTCAAAAATGTAAAATAAATTTTCCTAGCTTTTTTGGGTTTTTTTGTGAACCCAAAAAAAAAAATATTTCACCCCCGAAATCCCGCAAAATTGAAAAATCATCTCCGTTGCTAAGTACTTAGACACATGTTTGCACATGTATGGATTGTTTGACCTACAGATTACAAAAAAAAGTAAAATTAAATTTTTCCACTTTGGTCGTTTTTTTTGAGACCCGAAAAAAAAATATTTCACCCCAAAAACTGCAAAAATTGAAAAAATTTCATCTCCTTTCAGTACTTTCCATGATTGCACATGTATGGATGTTTTTATTGGGAGGATGTTGTTTGCCTACGATTACCAAAAAAAGTAAAATAAATTTTTTCCCCTTTGGTTTGTTTTTCCCCTGAGACCCGAAAAAAATATTTTTTCACCGCGAAATTGCAAAAAAAGAAAAATCAATTTTTGGTTTTCTATAGTACTTGACACAGGGATTGGCCCCATGTTTTGGGTGTTGGGTTTTACCTTTCAGTTTAAAAAAAAATGTAAAATAAAAATTTTTCCCCTTCGGCCTTTTCCGTTAGACCCGAAAAAAAAATATTTAAACCCCGAAATCTGCAAAATTGAAAAATCATCTCCTTTTCTATAGTACTTAGACACAGTTTTGCCCAAGTATGGATGTAGTTTGACCTACAGATTAAAAAAAATGTAAATAAATTTTCTAGCCCTTTTGGTTGGGTTTTTTCCGTGAGACCCCAAAAAAAAACCAAAATTTTACCCCGAAATCTGCAAAAAATTTAAAATTAAAACTCCCTTGCTATAGTTCTTAGACACATGTATTGCCCCATGTATGGATTTTAATTTGGCCTACCCGGGTTACAAAAAAAGTAAATAAAATTTTTTCCCATCATTTGGGGTTTTTTTTTGAGAAACCCGAAAAAAACCTTTTTCACCGGAAATTGCAAATGAAAAATTATCTCCGTTGCTATTAGTTTCTTAGACACATGAAATTGGGACATGTATGGATGTTTTTTGACCTACAGGGTTTAAAAAAAATGTAAAATAAATTTTCCTAGAATTTTTTGGTTTTCCGTGAGACCCGGAAAAAAACCAAAATTTCACCCCGGAAAAACTGCCCAAAAATTTAAAATCATCTCCCTTGCAAAAGTACTTAGGGGCACATGTATTTGCAAATGTATGGATGAAATTTGGGCCCCACAAGGGTTAAAAAAAATTTTAAAATAAATTTTCCTAGCTTTTGGGGGTTTTTTTCCGTGGACCCGGGAAAAACCATATTTTTACCGCAAATCTGCAAAAATTTTAAAAATCATCTCCGGTTTTGCTATTGTTACTTAGACACATGTATTTACTTTTATGGATGTAGTTTTTTACCTAAAAGATTACAAAAATGTAAAATAAATTTTCCTAACCCTTGGGGGTTTTTTTCCCCCAAGGGCCCGGGAAAAAACCCTATTTCACCCCAAAAACGCCAAAAAATTTAAAAATTTTTATTTTCCCTTTTCTATAGTATTAGAAAAATGTATTGAATGTAAGGATGTAGTTTGGGGCCTACAGTTTTCAAAAAGGGAAATTTTATTTTCCTAAACTTGGGGGTTTTTTTCCCTTTAGACCCCAAAACCCTTTTTTCACCGCGAAATCTGCAAAAATTGGGAAAAAACATCTCCGGGGCTTTTAGTACTTTGGGAAAATTTTATTGCACATGTATGGTTTTAGTTTACCTACAGATTACAAAAATTTTTAAAAAAAATTTTTTCCCAGCTTTGGTGTTTTTCCCCTGAGACCCGAAAAAACCTTTTTTCCCCCGCGAAATCTGCAAAAAATTTAAAAACAAAAACCGTTGCTATAGTTTCTTAGAAAAATGTATTGCACATGTTTGGATGTAGTTTGACTACAGATTACAAAAATGTAAAATAAATTTTCCTAGTTCGGTTTTTCCGTGAGACCCAAAAACCATATTTCACGCGAAATCTGCAAAATTGAAAAATCATCTCCGTTGCTATAGTACTTGACACATGTATTGCACATGTATGGATGTAGTTTGACCTACAGATTACAAAAATGTAAAATAAATTTTCCTAGCTTGTGTTTTTCGTGAGACCCGAAAAAAAACCCTATTTCACCGCGAAATCTCAAAATTGAAAAATCATCTCCGTTGCTATAGTACTTGACACTGTATTGAATGTATGGATGTAGTTTACTACAGATTACAAAAATGTAAAAAAAATTTTCCCGCTTGTGGGGTTTTTCCGTGAGACCGAAAAACCATATTTCACCCGAAATCTGCAAAATTGAAAATCATTCCGTTGCTATAGTACTTGACACATGTATTGCACATGTTGGATGTAGTTTGCCCAAGATTACAAAAATGTAAATAAATTTCCTTTGCCGTGTTTTTCCTGGACCCGAAAAACCTATTTCCGCGAAATCTGCAAATTAAAAATCATTCCCTTGCTTAGTATTAGACCAATGTATTGCATGTATGGATGTAGTTGACCTACAGTTCAAAATGTAAAATAAATTTTCTAGCTTCGGTCGTTTTTCCGTGAGACCCGAAAAACCATTTCACCGCGAAATGCAAAATTGAAAAAATCATCTCCGTTGCTTTATTTCTTAGACAACTGTTTGCAATGTAGGTGTAGTTTGACCTACAGATTACAAAAATGTAAAATAAATTTTCCCGCTTGTGTTTTTCCTGGAGCCAAAAACCATATTTACCGCGAAATCCAAAATTTTAAAAATCTTCCGTTCTATAGTACTTAGAAATGTATTTCAATGTATGGATGTAGTTTGACCTACAGATTACAAAAATGTAAAAAAATTTTCCTGTTGGGTTTTTTCCTGAGACCGAAAAACCATATTTCATCCCCGAAATCTGCAAATTGAAAAATCATCTCCGTTGTATAGTACTTAGACACATGTATTGAATGTTGGATGAGTTTGACTACAGATTACAAAATGTAAATAAAATTTTTAGCTTGGTCGTTTTTCCGTGAGACCCAAAAAAAACTATTTCACGCGAAATCTGCAAAATTGAAAATCATTGTTGGGTATGTATTTGGAATGTATTGACATGTATGGATGTAGTTTGACTAAGATTACAAAAAATGTAAACTAAATTTTCCCAAATTTTGGTCGTTTTCGTGAGACGAAAACCCTCCGTTGCTATAGTACTTAGACACATGTATTGCCATGTATGGATTAGTTTGACTACAATTACAAAAATGTAAAATAAATTTTTCCTGACTTCGAAGCTTTTCCGTGAGACCCGAAAAACCATATTTCACCGCGAAATTGCAAAACCTACGATTACAAAATGTAAATAAATTTTCCTAGCACGTGTTTTTCCGTGAGACGAAACCATTTTTTTCCCGGAAAAACTAAATATTGGGAAAAATTCATTTTGTAATCTTAGGAAAAACATTATTACATGTAAAATGTGTTTGACTAAAATTTCAAAATGATTTTAATTTTCCAGATTTCGTGTTTGGGTTTTTCGTGGCCCGGAAAAACCAACACCGAAACTGGAAAAATTGTTTAAAAATCTCTGGTTCAAATACTAAACATGTAATTACATGTTTAGTATTTGACCAGAGATTTTCAAAAATTTAATTTCCTGTGTTGGTTTTTCGGGACCCGGGAAAAAAAAACCAAGCGGAAATTAAATTGAAAAAATTTTCTTGTATTACTTAGCAAATAATTCCACATGTGGAATAATTTGCCTAAAGATTACAAAATGATTTTAAATTTTCAGTTTCCCGGTGGTTTTTCCGGGCCCGGAAAAACAAACCCGAAATCTGGAAAATTAAAATCATTTTGTAATCTTAGTCAAACTACATTTTAACATGTAAAAATGTGTCCCAAGATTACAAAAATGAAATTTTTCCAATTTGGCGTTTTTTGCGGGAAAAAAATTTTTTCACCGAAACGCAAAATTGGAAAAATATTTTTTGTACTTAGGAACATATCCATGTTATGTGTTTGCTTTCAGATTACAAAAAAAAAATTTTAAATTTTCCTAATTTGGTTTTTCGGGCCCGAAAAAAAAAAACCCCGAAAAATGAAAATTGAAAATAATTTTGTTAAAATACTTAAACTTTTTAAAATGTATGGTGTAGTTTGCACAGTTAAAAATTTAAAAAAATTTTTTTCCTAATTGGTTTTTCCCGGGGCCGAAAAACCAATTTTACCCCAAAATTTAAAAATTAAAAAATTTTTGTATAGTATTAAACATTATTGCAATTATGGTTAGTTTTACTAAAAAAACAAAATTAAAATAAATTTTTTTTTGTGGGTTTTTCCCGGGCCCGAAAAAACACCCAAATTGAAAATTAAAAAAAACTTTTTTGTACTTTGACACATTATTGCAATTTATGGTTAGTTTATAAGCAAAAAATTTAATTTTTTAGTTTGGGGGGGTTTTTCCCGGGCCCGAAAAACCAATTTAGGAAAAAATTGCAAAATTGAAAAAACTTCCCGGTAAACTTTAACACATGTTGCCAAATTTTAATGTGTTCCCAAGAATTTCAAAAATGTTAAAATTTTCTTCGGGGGGTTTTTCCCGGGCCCGAAAAAACCAATTTTGGAAAAAAAAAAAAAAATATTTTCCCTTTTTTGTACTTGCAATTTTCACATGTTTGGATTAGTTTATACATTTCAAAAAATGTAAAATAATTTTCCTAGTTTGGGGTTTTTTGTGGACGGGAAAAAAATTTTACCGAAAATTGAAAATTAAAAACATTGTTTTTATGTATTAAACATTATTGAATTTTAATGTGTTGATACTTACAAAAATGAAAATTTAATTTTCCAATTGTGGTTTTTCCCGGGCCCGAAAAAAACACCGAAAAATGAAAATTAAAACATTTTTTCTTAGTACTTTCACATTTTTGAATTATGGTTAGTTTCCTAAGAACAAAAAGTTTTAAAATTTTTAGTTTGGGGGGGTTTTCCCGGGGACCGAAAAAAAACCCCGGGGAAACTGAAAATTAAAACATTTTGTAATCTTAACACTTTTACGTATATGTGTTTCCCAAGATTACAAAATGAAAATAAAATTTTCGTGGTTTTGGGGGGGTTTTTCCGGGACCGAAAAAAAATTTTCAGGAAAATTTCAAAAAAAAATATCTCCTTTTTGTCTTACAATGTTTTTCATGATGGAGGTTTTTATTTTTCAAAAATTTAAATTTTCTAAATTGGGTTTTTCCCGGGGCCCCAAAAACCATATTTTGGAAATTAAATTTAAAATTTTTGTTCTTAGTAAAACACATTATTGCAATTTAAAGTGTTGACCCAAGA
This sequence comes from Bactericera cockerelli, assembly GCA_024516035.1. Taxonomy (NCBI): domain Eukaryota; kingdom Metazoa; phylum Arthropoda; class Insecta; order Hemiptera; family Triozidae; genus Bactericera; species Bactericera cockerelli. Next base: position 7,856 of record JAMCCL010001017.1, read on the forward strand.
ACAAAAATTTAAAAATTTTCCATTTCCGGTGGGTTTTTGGGGGCCCGAAAAACCATATTTTAAATTGAATTTGGGAAAAAATATCTCCGTTCTTAAATACTTAGAAATGTATTGCAATTTGGAGTAGTTTACCCAAAGAAAAAAATGTAAAATAAAATTTTCCATTTTGTTTTTCCGTAGCAAAAACCAATTTGCAAACTGCAAAATTGAAAAAATTTTTTTTAATTTGCAAGATTCCGGTTGGATGTTTTTTGTACGAAAAAAATGTAAAATTTTTTTACTTTTTTTCCTAGCCCCAAAAAAACCATATTTCACGGAAAATTGCAAAAAGAAAATATTTTCAATTTGAAAAATTCCTGTATGGTTTTTGGGCCCACGGAAAAAAAGAAAAAAAATTTTTTACTTTGTTTTTTGTAGGCCCAAAAACCATTTTTCAGCAAAAATCTGCAAAAGAAAAATCATTCCGTGTATAGTACTTAGGAACATGATTTACTTTTATTTTTGAACTAAATTCAAAATTAAAAAAAAATTTTTACATTGTTTGGGTTTTTCCCAGAGAAAAAAAACCCAAATTTTCCCCCCGGGAAAAATTTTTTTTCCCCAAAAAAAAAAAAAAATTTTCTTTTTTTAAAGTATTAAACCACATTTAAATTTCAATTTTAAAGTGTTTGACTTCAAAAGATTTTCAAAAATTTTAAATTTTTCCTTTAAAAAAGGGTTTTTTTTCCGGAAAACCCGGTTTAAAAATTTTTTTCTTTTTTAAACTGATAAAAAATTTTCTGGGTTTTGGCTTGAAATTTGAAAGAAATTTTTTTTGAGTTTTTTAAAAAATTTTTTGAAAAAAAAAAATTTTGCCCCGGAAATTTTTTTTTTTTTGGGGAAAAAACATTTTTTAAAAAACCAAAAATTGAAAAACTTTTGTATAAAACTTAGACAATGATTTTTAAATTTTTGGGGTTTCGGGTTAAAATGTTTTTTTCCGGGTTTTTTTTCCGGAACCGAAAAACCTAAAAATTAAATTTTTAAACATTTTTTTATTCTTAAAACAAACCATATGGATGTTTTCTACAGTTCAAAAATTGAAAAATATTTTTTTTTTCATTTGGGTTTTTTCGGGACGGAAAAAACCAAATTAGGAAAATTTTTTAAAATTGAAAATAATCTCGTGCAAAATTTTTGTACTTAGAAAAAATTTTTTAATTTTTCAATTTGGTGTAGGTTTTTGGGGCTACGGGAAAAAACCCAAAAAAAATTTATTTTTTTTTTAATTGTGGTTTCCTAAGGAAAACATAATTCAACGGGAATTTTTTTTTGGAAATTTTGAAAAATTTTTTCGGGGTTAGAAAAAAAGGGAAAAAATTTTTTTTACATTTTTTAAATTTTAGGTTTACCTAAATTCAAAAAGTTTAATTTAGCAAAGGGGGTTTTTTTTTTGAGACCGGGAAAATTTTTTTTCCCCGGGGAAACCAAATTTGGGAAAAATTTTTATTTTGAATCTTAGGCCCCCCCAAAAAACCCTTAAATTTCAATAAGGTTAGTTTTCCTTTCAGGGGAATAAATTTTTTTTTTAATTTCCTTTTTGGTTTTTTTTCCGGAAAAAACCCGAAAAAATTTTTTTTCATTTTTTAAACTTTGGCAAATAAAAATTAAAACTGTTCTAAGTACTTAAAACAATGTTTTTCAATTTTGAATTTTCGGGGGTAGTTTTTGGGCTACGAAAAAAAAATGTAAAAATTTTTTTTACATTTTTTAATCTTAGGTCAAACTACATCCTACATGTGCAATACATGTGCTAAGTCTATAGCAACGGGGGATGATTTTTCAAATTTGCAGATTTCGCGGTGAAATATGGTTTTTGGGTCTCACGGAAAAACGACCGAAGCTAGGAAAATTTATTTTACATTTTTGTATTCTGTAGGTTTAAACTAATCCATAATGTGCAATCAGTTTTCAAGTACTATAGCAAAAGGAGATGATTTTTTAATTTGCAGATTTCGCGGTAAATAGGTTTTTTTGGGGCTCACGGGAAAAAAAACAAAAAACCCAAAATAGGAAAAATTTTTTTTTACATTTTTTTAATCTGTAGGGCAAAATAAAATCCAACATGTGCAATACATGTGTCTAGTACTATGCAAAAGGAGATGATTTTTCAATTTTGCAGATTTCGCGGTGAAATATGGTTTTTGGGGGCTCACGGAAAAACCACAAGGTGGAAAATTTATTTTAATTTTTGTATCTGTAGGTCAAAAATAATCCATTTCATTTTGCAATACTGTGTTAAGTATAAGAACGGGGATAATTTTTTAATTTTGCGATTTCGCGGTGAAATATGGTTTTCGGGTTTACGGAAAAAAAAACCACAAGGTAGGGAAAAATTTTTTTTACTTTTTGTAATTTTGTAGGTCAAATCTCCATACATGTGAATACTGTGTCTAAGTATATAGCACGGAGTGATTTTTCAATTTTGAGATTTCGCGGTGAAAATAGGTTTTTCGGGTCTCACGGAAAAAAAACCAAGGGTAGGAAAATTTTTTTTACTTTTTGTAATCTGTAGGTCAAAAAATACATCCAACATGTCAATACATGTGTCTAAGTTTCTATGCACGGAGTGATTTTCAATTTTTCAGATTTCCGGTGAAAATATGGTTTTTCGGGGGCTCACGGAAAAAAACCCCAAGTGCTAGGAAAATTTATTTTACATTTTTGTAATCTGTAGGTCAAACTACATCCCCTACTTATTGTG